>JAZKJV010004578.1:0-173142 GCA_037367405.1 Ottelia alismoides
TGTCAGGGTCGCGCGAGATCAGAAAGAACCTATGTTCTAGGATCGGCTTCGAATTCCCCAAGCAACTGCAGTATTCCTTCGATGATTTTATCGATGGCCCGAGTTTGGTTTGTTACTTCTGTTCCTTCGATGCGCACCTCATTGTTAGGGTGTAGGTGCAAAGTCAGACCACTCATTGCCCTGCCGTTTGATTCATAAAGCAGATTCACATAGCCGAAAGGCGCTTTATGCTCTGCGAGCTCGCCTCTAATCTCGAACTCTCGGTCTGCAAATACAAACTGCACCTTCATGTGATAAACTTGCACTCTTTCGATTACTTCATATTTGCCAAGTACTTTGGCAATGTAGCTTAGGTAGTCTTGAATTTCATTGCGACGTTCAAGCACCTGCTTTAGTCGCTTTTCAATTCTTCGTTTACTTCGGACATGATCATTCATCCTAAAACGGAATAGGTAAAGACAAACACTTTTTCACATCTACTCAGCGGCGAGTATCACCCATCGCAGCACCAGCGATACACAGTAGGTGTAGCACGAGGCCTGGGATAATGAACGCTACGTATCCAATCGCTGTGAAGACAAACCAGGCAATGCCGTTGAACACTTGGCCCTTGTACATTTGGCCTAAGCCTGGAATTAGAAAGCTCAAGAACGCCGCCACGAATCGATTCCAGCGAGGCCTTGCGACAACAACTGTTGTGTGAGTGTGAACGGTGTTGACCATGTTCATCACGGGAGCCACGCTTACGTTTACTGCCGGTGTCGCTTGGGGCGGATAATGAGATTGCGATTGGGCTGGAATGGGTTCGCGTGGCCGACCATCTAAGAACTCGTTGCAGTGTCTGCACTTCACAGCAACACGCATAATCTGCTCGCCGCAGAACGGGCAGTTAATCACATCGACGACTTGTGTTGGTCGTTCCGGTACAGGGACAGGAGTGATTACTTGCGGCTGGGGATTCGCCGGCAGCTGCGGTTTAGGTTGCACCAATGGCACAGTCTCAGGCGGTGGGCCTCGATGCGAGGAAATAGGTTTTTTATCTTGGAAGCTGGCACCCAATCCGTGTCACCGCGTTTCACTTTGGTGCTCGGGGAAATTCTATTATTAGTTGCAAGCTGCTTGAGTTGGGCCGAAGTCATTGGACCAACCATTTTGCCCTTGTGCTCGACAAACCAATCTTCATTCGACATGGGATTTTCTTTGTGTCCTGCAAAGCGGAGAACTCGACGCTTACATAATTGCGAAGAGCATGAATAACCCGCCAAATTTCACGAGATTTCCCAAGTTGGTTCCGCAGACACCCCCATGCATAATGGTATGACTGTTTCAGCATTGGCGATTGCGTTCTTCAATCGCATCAGTCCGGAGACAGTAATGGGATCTGCTTCTAGCCTGATCGCTTCGTCTACGAGCGAAAGCACACGAAGTCTCTCAACGGCTAAGCCAGAAGCGAAGGCTGCATCAATTGCGGTCACGGTCAGGCACCATGGGTGGAGCGATCGGCCGGCTGATCGCTGAGGGTTCGACGTAATGGATCTTGGCCACCATCGTCCCGGTCGACGGTGCATGGCCAAGGCCCCGAGCTGCTGTTTCGATCCCGTCCCGCTTTGTAACTTCGGTCGCGAAAGACTTACGAAGCGCTCCCAAGGCCTCCCCGCGACGCTTGATCACGCCTAACTCTGCTGCTTTGGCGTACAAGCGTTTTTCCCAATGTCGCAACCCGCTCTTTGTGAGCGGAAATATCAACTCACGCTCTGGCGATCTAATTACATCGATCGAACGGACGGTGTGCGTGCTAATTTCCACCTTGTGCGGCCGCTTCACCTTACGTTGCACGAGACGAATCTCGTTGCCATCGATTTGACTGAACGTAAGTCGTAGCACGTCACCAGCGCGAAGCCCGGTTTCAAATCCAATGCGGATTCTTGCAATCATCAAATCAGTCGCCGCGATCCCGCATCGCATACAGCCTTTGAGCAATGCCGCCGCCTCGAGAAGTGTGCGCACATCAGCCACATTCCGCGCCATCACAACTACGGGAGCTGGTCTGGTTTTTCGTAGCCGGCGTTGATCGTAATAGCGCACGAGACCTCGCTCGGCCGCGTAGTTCCAAATCGCAGTGAGGCCACGTTTGCGATTGTGGACTGTGGTCGGACTTATCTTTGTCAGACTCGCGAGCCAAGCATTGACGCGAGCCTCGAGTAAATCGTCGGTGGTCGCTGGATGCCCGAGAAACTCACCAAAACACTGATTGCTTTTGCGGTACTGCTGGGCCGTCTGTTGTTCGAGAGGACGCTCGCCAAACAAATCATCAAGGATGTTTTCTAATCTCATGTTGCGGAACCTGGTGATTAAAGTGGATCCGCTTCCGTGCACAAGTATGAACGTACGATTTGGACACTTGGGCTAAAAAAATCTCCTCGAAATACCACACGGATTCAAAATCCGGCATCGCAAGATGTGTGGGTTCGACTCCCACCTCCGGTACTCGCAGCACAGTGTCCATCGATCACGGTAGTTCGCTGGCAAGGGCAGTGCAATCTGCTGAATAGCAACTATCGCGATTGATTATGTGCGACTAGCTGGAATGGATGCCGCTGGGATGGACTCATCGTTGAGCAGTGAGCAAGGCCCCAATCAACTTCTGATCGAGGCTTGCCAGTTCGCCAGCGATCGCATGGAGGTATTGGAGTGTCCGAGCCTAAGAAGGTTCTGAGCAAAAACGATGGGCACTTTGCCTATCTGGTTTGTTCAGAAGGAGCGATGGAGTGTTTTGATAAGCGCTCAAAAAGAACGACTGGCAAGCGCAAAGAGCGAAATGCCAGTCGAACAAGTAAGAAGCCAAATCGAAAGAAAGTTTCTTACTTCTAAAAGCCTTTGAAAAAAGGCAGGTTCCGCCGCGCTGAAGACACGGCGGAAGCCCAGCCAAGCGACCCCAGATGCAAGGAGTTAACGAACTTCTGGCGTCGCGCGGCCTTATACGACTCGCGCAATGGTTTGTCTAGGCACATCTAAAGCGATCAACACTTTGCAATCAGCACCGTCGCTGCCGATAATAGGAGCATGATTGACATGGCAACCACACGACTCGCTCCGTCTGATTCAACGCGAGCATTCATCGACGCAGTGCGCGATCGAATGGATGCGCTTGGAATGAAAATGATTGACCTTTCCGCGAAGACTGGAATCGGAACCACTGTTCTTTCACGCTTCTTGAATCACAAGGGCGGATCATGCACGTTCGCGACGGCGGACAAAATTGCCGAGGCTCTGAACACAACGCTATCTGATCTGCTTCACAAAAAAAGTTAGCAAATTTGCTATTTCTGTGATTGAGCCAGCTTAGCCTTTATGCTAAGTTCTCCGCCGTGGTTGGGTTGATGCCCACCATTCTTCCTTCGGCGGAGAATGCAAATGCACGTTTACTCGCTTGTGCAACTCAAGGATTTGTTTAGCCGATTTCCATTGGAAATCGTGCGAATCGCGGACAAACACTCGATCGATGAAGTGGCCGCGAAAGATGCGATCGGCCCATGGTTGCAACGCTTGATGGAGTGTGCTGGCGTCAATTACGACGCTCGTGGCTTTACCATCGGCGGATTGTTCGGTGGCCATCCGATTCGCGTGGATTATTCACCGGCGATGATCGCCAGTTTCGGTGGCGAGTCGCTCGATGCGGCCCCGACTCTCGACGATGCGGTCCGCTCGGAACCAAAGAACCCTGTACACATTCCGACGGAAAGCCAACTCGGCACCGATCACCAACTCGTGATCGAAGAGATCGCGGATGTACTTTCTGGTCAACCGCAATGCTGCTTGATGGATATCAGCGATACGCTCGGTATGCAGGCGACTTTGCAGATATGCCATGACTTGGCGGAGCAACGGCACATTTCCCTCGTGTACTTCAATACGACGGTGTTTGTTTCCATGAACCGCTCCGGTTGGATTCGAGCCTATCGCGGATTACTTCATCGGTATCACGAATCTGTTGCCTTTGAGCCCGCTCTCGATCCCCACTGCTTTGCTTAGCGAAGCTCAGCAATATAGGTCGGCAACGGAATCCGCGTCCGCCGAAGGGGGTTCCGTTCGTCATGGTGGCGAGGCCGACTGAGACATTCGCACAGGGATGTGCGAAGCATGCCCGTCGTGCGTTGGGGCAATACGGATGTTGCCCCAACGCATTCACTCAACTTGGATGCTCAGCGTGAATGATTCACCCTTAGGATTGGAGTCCATGCAATGGCACTAGCATTGATGCGCAAACAACGAGAATGGTTTTGGGTTTCGCCAAACTTACGAATCACAGTAGGCCGGATTCGTGGCGATCGAGTGCAACTTTTGATCGATGCCCCAAGAACGTCAAAGGTGATTCGTGGGGAGCTCATGCGAAAGATGGAGCAGTGTGGCATCACTGCAAATGAAGTAGAACCAACGACCGATCACGCTGACCGACCGGTGCTACTTAGTCGCATGCTTCGTGATGGGCGTAGAGCCGAGGCCTATTTAGGACCGGACAATAGCATTTATCTCGCGATCGATGGCCAGCGGCTGAAAACGCTCGATCTAGGCAACATCGTCGAATCTGTGGCTTGCATAGCCTGATCACAAATCCCCTTCGCTCGCGGTGATTGTTGCCCGACCCATATTAGGCGCAATCACCGCGGCTTTTCCTGGTGCAGTCATGAGTGCGATTGAAACAGAAAATTCATTTTGGGCCCTCGTGGAAATCATGGGGCGGCAACGATTTGCCGGTCTCGTGAGCGAGCAGCTCGTCGCCGGGCAGCATTTCCTCCGAGTGGACGTACCTGAAACCAAGGTTTCTAAAGCCTTTTCAAAGCTCTTTTCATCCGGTGCATTGTATTGCATCACGCCGCTTGAAGAGACGGTTGCACGTGCGATGGCTGCCAGTATTCGCAACAAGCCGCTCGATGTTTGGGACTTACCTGACGAACTGCAATCGAAGATCCGTCTAGGCTCCGCGATCATCGATCAACACACTGCATCGGCAACCACTGACGATGCAATGCTTTACGAAGAGGAGTAGCGATGACGCTCACGCGACTCTCAAAGCCAATGATTCGCATCGTCACGGATCGCAAACTCGTGGTGCGCATCACGGAGAAAGGCATTGAGATTCGACGTTATCGCCAACGTAAGTGGCAATCGTTTTCGTGGGAGCAAATTGCCTCACTGACAAATGATGATTTTCCAGTACTCAAGGCAATTGAAAGTGCGACGGGCGCAGAGCGACTTAAGCAAATGGGTGTGAAGTGAGCCGCAGGGAATACATAGAAGCGAAAACCGTGACGGGATCCATCGCACTCGTTAGCGTGCGCACGATTGTGGCGATGTTTCATAAAGAGGGCAAAGGCGAATTGCTGCTCTACACCGGAACAGTTGTGCAACTCGATGTCAGTTGCATCGCTTCGGTGCAACGTGCGCTCGAAAGCGTTGGTGTAGACGATGAGGATTGGTGGAAACGGGAGGGCGGTGGTTAATGGATGATGAAACACTGATTTACAGAATCAAGCTTATTTGTGCTGGGTCAATCAAATCGCTGCGGATTGGAGAGATCTGCATCAAGCTCGGCACAACCAATATCGGCCGCGTGGGCACACTGATCGCGAATTCATCGCATTTCAGCGTGAAGCGTGGACGCGTGACGCTCACGGAGGAAGCGTATGGACCAAGACACGGAGCAGGCGATCACGTCGATGCAACACGAGATTCGCCAGCAGGCGAAACAGTGGAGAGGCCATGAAGATGATATGGCGCAACAGATAACTATCAAGCTGATCGAGGCATACCGCGAGCAATGGGATCCGGCGAAATCGAACTGGCGAACGTACGTCCGCAACCGTGTGCGGTTTATTGCGATCGACTGCGCTCGCGAGCTGCGGATCCTGAAGCGCAAAGGGCGAAAAAGCTGGGCGAATTTCCAGTCGCTAGAGGCGCTGCAGCACATCGACGGTGCACGCATGCAGAACGATACGTACACACCGGAAGCGTCAAACGAGGATGCAAGGTTACTGGAGTTTCGCGATATCGAGTTTCAGATGTTGCAGCATCCGGAGTTGGAGATCGCGCTCGCGTACTACCAAGTGGGCAACATGAAAGAGGTGGGGCGGATCTTTGGCTTGAGCCAAAGCCGTGTATCTCAAATGGTCAGCAAGATAGCGAGCGATCCATTGCTTCGGCAGCGAGTCGAAACGCTTTGCGATCTTCCAAGCCTGAAGGAGTGCGGCTGATGTTTGTGATCCAAGGTGCGAACGTGGTGCACTTTGCAAATACCGTGCAGTGGCAATGGCCGCAGCGCAGCATCGCGACGGCAAGTGCACTTTGTGGCCGAAAGGTCCGAGGGAAAGCCCGGTTTTACTCGATGATGGGCGAGCCATATCGGGTGTCATGCACGCGATGCAAAGAAGGCGTGCAGCAGCAAATTCAAAGGCTGCAGTTTGTCCTGGATGAGTGTGTACCCGAGGAGCCGGAGCAATGCCCGAATCAGAGTTCCAAGTGATCGACGCGATCGCCCGGCCCGTGGCCGTCGAACCGCTTAAGCAACGCGATTTGCGGAAGTGTGCCTGGTGCCGTCGCGGTGTGATGCATGGCAATTCGATCGTGTTTTATCGAATTTCGATAAGTCGATATGTGGTGAATTTGCCAGCGGTTCAGCGGCAGCATGGGTTGGAGCAATTCATGGGGCAAGCTGCAGTGCTCGCACAAGTGATGGGGCCCGATGAAGACATGGCCAAGCCGCTTGGCGATGGATTCGATGTGTTGGTCTGCGATGAATGCAGCATGCGTCGATGCATTGCCGCGATTTCTGAAGCGGTCAACGAGCTGCGGGAGGGTGAGGCATGAGGCGTAAGTTTACTGAGAATGAAGATGTGTTTCTGCGCGAGCACTATGGCAAATGCAATGTGGAAAGCATTGCCAGCAAATTGGGGCGATCCCTAAGCTCAGTTTACCAGCGCGCCTCCAAGCTTGGTTTAGTTTCTCGCCGCAATTGCGCGACTGATGCTCAAATTGTGAAGGCATTGACTGAGTATCATCCACAAGGCTGGAGCGATGCAGAGATCGCAAGTCATTTGCAAGAACAGCTGGGATTTCCAGTTAATCGGCATCGCGTTGGAGAGATTCGCCGACGCGACGGGCTAGCGGCAAATGTCGGTAGTGAGCATATGCGGAAACGCGTTTCCGCGCGCACTCGCGAGCAACTTGACGCAAGCGGGTTTGGTTCATTAGCAGAGCTCAGAAATAGTAGGTTTTCAGAGTTCAAGCGATCGCTAGGTTGGCCCGAGACGTTATCCGTCAGAGCTGTACAAGCGGCCGACCTTCTAAAGCGGCATGGTGCCATGACTAGGCATCAATTGTGCCTTGCTATGGGCGTGGATCCAATTCCGCGCACAGCTCCAAAATCTAATGCAAAGGGAGGCACGGTGCTCGC
Organism: Ottelia alismoides; assembly: GCA_037367405.1. Classification (NCBI taxonomy): domain Eukaryota; kingdom Viridiplantae; phylum Streptophyta; class Magnoliopsida; order Alismatales; family Hydrocharitaceae; genus Ottelia; species Ottelia alismoides. The sequence continues at coordinate 7,451 of JAZKJV010004578.1, forward strand.
AGAACTAGCCCGAGAAGGCATCGTTGGTCGACTTCGAAAAGTTGTACCAAAGAACCTGCATAACCGTAGTCGTAATCGCACTGATCTGTATTTCATAACCCCGGAATGGATGAATAGAAATGATAGCAGGATCCCACAACGCACTCAGGCTCAATGAGATTGCTGAGAGGATATCGGAGCACGACTCCGAGGTAGTTTCGATGCAGCAGTCGTTACAAGCCGCATGTTACGACGCAATCACTGAAGACGACATTCGCGACATTGTGAAATCGCAAGTCGCGAAAGCGAAAGCTGGCGATCAAAACGCAATTAAGTTTGTGTTTTCGCAGCTCGTTGGCAACAGTCGGCCAGTGAAGATATCGCAAACGAACATCGTCACGGATGTGGAAACGGCCGCTCGCATTGCAAAGGCTAGGTAATGAACGCAGACACCAAAACCCAAACCATAGACCGTGTGGCCATTGTCCCGATCGAGTTCGACATTCTCGACGTCGACGGGAAGCATGTGGAACGGCGCACGATCAATGCAAGCGTTGTTGTGCCGGACCTGAAGCCTGGGCAAGTGCCAGTAGCGATTCTCGGCAGCCGGCCTAATTCCCCCTGATCACTCGCGAATTCGTCCACAACGTCCGTTCTGCGAACTAACAAACTTTCGGCGACGAAGATCAAAGCCTATGACCCGGAACTATGACCGCGCTCAAGGTATGGAAGCCCGACGAGAAACTCGACGAAACCCCCATGACAATGCGGGAAGCGTTCGGGCAATTTCTCCGCCCTTCGCTCAACGGTCGCCGCGCGGCTGCGACGCTTCGCCAGTACGAGACTGCACTCCGCCACTGGGAAACGTTTTGCACCATGGGAGTGGTCTCGCCGGACGCCAGCGCGAGTACTGCCAGTACTCGCGCTACCCTAGCGGGTGGAAAGCTGCCGGGTTGCGTCGGAATCGACGACGTCCGGAAGATCACCGATGTGATGCTCGACGCCTGGGCAAACAGTCTGCGCAATGGCGGACTCGACGCCGCAACAGTCAACAAAACTTGGCGGTTTCTGCGAGCGATACTTCGCCGGATTGGACCGAGGGAAAACGGCAATCCCAAAGCCGTCGGATTGCTCGATCGAGTCCCAACCATGGAGCCCGTCGTCGCCGAGGAAGCGGACGACGGTCAAGCGACCATCTTTTCCAAGTCGCAACTCGCTGCGCTGTACGAAGCCTGCGATGTGGCAACGTGGCCGACGGGCGCCCCGGCCGTCGCATGGCGAACGTTTCTCGTGCTTGCGACGTGCCTGGGCGCTCGTGTCGAAGATGCCGCGACGTTCGAATGGTCTCACGTCTCACTCGATCGGGAATCGCCAGCACGGAGCAGCACAGCGATTTGGGAGCCGGGGTTTCTGGTGTGGATCCCGGAGAAGACCAAACGCAAAAAGGCGAGCCGTCTAATCCTTCCGCTGCCGAGCTGCTGCCGAGCTCACTTGGATCAGCTCCGGGCCGCGGTGCCGAGCGATCCGAGTACCACGATATACGGTTGGACCAGCGGTGCCATCGATCGACGTCGCGAGCAATGGAAGGAAATCGCCGCGCAAGCAGGGATTCCCGATGCTCAGCGCAAGCATTTGCGACCAACGTGCAATGTGCTGTGGAATCGTGCAAGCAAGAGTGGTCTCGGACGCTGGGTGCTAGGCCACTCGGCCCGCGACGTGAACGATGCCGCTTATATGCGAGCAGAACCGGAGCTGATTGCATTCGCCGATCAGCTCGATTTACCAGATTGCTTTCATCGCGGCCGAGCTGCGGAGCAACAGATGTTTCTCTTCTGATGGATTGGAGGCGGCGATGCTAACTTTGCTGGTTGATGGCAACAACCACGTTGCTCGTGATTGGCATGCATGCGGGAGTTCGACGTCCGCTGCAAATCGATTCGCTGAACGCTTGCAGTTATTTCAGGAGCAAATTGCTCCCACGCGACTCGTGGTGTGCTGGGACGTCGAAGGGACTTCGTTCCGAAAGTCGATCGACTCGAACTATAAAGCGAACCGCAATAGCTGGGACGATGGCTTGCGCAACTCGATCACGCAAGCAAAGGCTTTGTGCATTGATAACGCAGTCGATTCGCTCGAAGTACCGGGATTCGAAGCGGATGATTTGCTCGCGACATTGAGTACGCAAGACGTCGCACGTGGCTGGAAAGTGACGATTAGCAGCACGGATAAGGATTTGCGACAGCTTCTCAAAACCGACTGCGTCAACCAAATGACGAAGTGGCATCGGACGGGCAATAAGTTTGCTTTTGAGTGGTACACCGAAAAAGAGTTGATGAAGCGATTCGGATTGACCCCGGAGCAATGGCTTGATGTGCAGATTCTAACCGGTGATCGAGTCGACAATATCATCGGATGCCAAGGTATCGGCGACACGACGGCGCTCAAGCTGATTCGTGAATCCGGGTCACTCGATCGACTGCTTAAAGATCCGTTTCGATGCACGCATCCGACTCGTCGGATGAGTTTGATCAAGTACAAATCTCGCGCACCAGTTGTGCGGCAACTCTGCACGTTGCGTCGCGATGTTCCGTTGCCAGCGTCGTGGTTGGAGGAGGTGTGTGCGCGATGAGTTCAATGCCCGTACACGTATCTCCGCTCGCGATTGGGATCCGAATTCGAACGCCGTTGGGCGTGGTGCATTACGCCAAGGATGCGAAGGATCACGGTGGCTTTGGCATTCTGACCGCATGCTGTGAGTACGTCGATCCGGAGCTCGTTGGGACGGTAATGCCGGCACATTACCACGTCACATGCAACGAATGCCGCATGCATATCGCTTGGCTGATCAGCAAGCTCGAACATGATAGGGGACCAGACGCATGACATTTGAGGATGCGGTAAAGCTTGCGCGGGAAGTGTTTGATTATTACAGCCGACGGCTGGAAGTGATCGCACTTGGAACGTTCGGTAAAGAAACCGGCGAGTGGGGGCTGAGCGTTTACATCGATGGAAACAAAGAGCGACGCAAGGTGCTGTGGTGTCGCGATGATCTAGCCGCATTCAATGGCGACCTGGTGCGGCTGTGTGCTTGTGGATCCAAACGCGAGATGCACGTCGAACGCTGTGATTGTGGATCCGGAGAGTTTGAAGTTGTCCAGCGATCGTACTCGCCTCACAAGCGAACTGCGGCAGTTGAACTCGACGAGACCCCAGCCGGGATGCTTTTTTAGGAGCCGATGGCATGAAGCGCAAAGAACCATCCCGGCCGCTCATTGAAGAAGCAGAGGGACGCGACGCGGATCGACGAGCATCGCTCTACGCAGCTTTCAAACGCATTGCGAACCGCACGGATCGACCTGCGATCACAAACCTCCATGTGCGTGAGTTGCTGATGTGGGTGATGGCTGCCGATCGCAATGGGAGCGGGGTGCAGAAATCATATCCAGAGCTCGCTGCAATCTTAGAGACCACCGTATCGACCGCTCGGGCCGTGGTGCGTCGCGCTGAGAAAGAGTTTGGGTTGCTAGCAGTGATCGAAGATCGACACGCGCGCGGCGGGCAAACGGCGAACCGTTATTCGATCGATTGGCCAGTCGTTCGCGAAATCAATATGGGTGTCCGACCGGCTGTCGTCTCACAGCAGGCGCCTGCTGCCACACGACAGGCCCCTGTCGTCTCACAGCAGGCCCCTGTCGTCTCACAGCAGGCCCCTGTCGTCACACGACAGCCCTATAAGGAATATATTCCAGAATCTTATCCAGAAGCTAAAGCCTCCCCCTCCAGTCCCCCAGTCGCAACCAGCCTTGGAGTGACTCGGAAGGCGGTGGAGGAGGTTTTGATTGGTTTGGGTGTGATCGCATGGGACACGGCCCTGCGAAATGCCGAGGATCGCGGGGTCGGCCTCGACCACGTGATGCAACTGATCGAGTTTTGGAAGACTCACCGGCCTCGGTGGACTCTCGGAGCTCTGGTCTTTCGAATCGGCAAGGCTCATCCGTCCCGCTCGCCTGAGCACGGATGGCCAGATAGGCCCTCTCAGGATGCCCCTGGCACGCTTCCAGCTCGGAGGTCGGCCAATTCGACGGCCGATCCCATCGAGTTGATTCGTAGCGCAATCCTGCGAGCCAATCGCGACGCCTCGCCTGAGGCTAAGCGGCAAAGGATCCGTGAGGGGCTTGTTGCGCAAGGGATCGATCCTGAACTACACCCAGAAGCCTTGGAGGTGTGACGTGTAATGCATGTTTGTATTTTGTGCGGTCAACCTTGCGGTTGCAGTGCTGTTGAATTGGCCCTGCATCCGAATGACAACGGCTGCGCGCATCGCTGCAATTCGACTGACGACGATTTGCCGTCGTTAAGCTCACTCTTTGGACTGTTCAAAGATGCTCCGCTGACGATCGAGCACATCGAAAGCGGTTGGGATGACGTTGCGGATATCGATCGCGAACTTCGCATCATTCGCGGTGAACCGATCGAGTGGGCGGAACACGCGATCGCGATGTTTGAAGACCTGCGAGCCTATCACGAGACCGGCGGTAATGCCGGAGCTGCTGGAGTTGCGCAGCTTGCGATTAACAAGTTTCGGGAGTTGCTTTAGGAGGCGACACGGATGGTCAAAGAAGAGTGGATGAGCTGCGTGTTCTGTGGCTTGGAGTTTCCGCACAAGGAATACAACAGGGATCGCGACTTACTCACGGAACATATTCGCATTTGCCCGAAGCATCCGATGGGAGTGATGCAGCGCAAATACGATCGCGTGCGTAGTGCCCTGGTGTTGCTCATCGGTGCGGACACGTTTGCTGAGCTGAATGAGCTGGAGAACATCATCAAAGCGATGAAGGCACCCGATTTGGATCCAGCGAGCCGCAATGCGTCGCTCAATGCGATCCGCGTGCTGAGAGATACTTTGCCGGGATCGTGACCAAAAGGAAACTTCCGGACTATACTATGGTGTAACCCAAAGGCCAGCGAAACGAAGTGTGTTCGCTGGCCTTTTTTCGTGCCCTGATGACTGGTGGAGCGACACAAATGATACGTGGAAATTTTCGCGGCGCAATTCTTGCCATTTCCTTGGGACCATCAGGAAACCTAGGGCCCTGATCCTATGCTACGCCAATTAATTCTCGGCGTCGCATGTAGGGAAAGTTACGCGGTTTGCTTTTGAAAAACGACGTCCGAATCTTAGGTGTAGAAAAAACGCGAACAACGCAACGATCCGGAACTGCTGTTATGGAACGTTGAAAAACCACGATTTCAGACCGAACAACGCAACGCGTAAAAAACTTGGATAACTTTTTGGTTTTACGTGTTGATCCTGGCCTAGCGATCTGACCAGGATTCATTTTCACCAAGCAAAACACGCAAATCCGCAAGAATTGCGGGAAAGGCGGAGCATGAAAAAAGCATGTTAAAATGAAAGAACTCAGGGTTGGTCCCTGAGTTCGATGGTCAATTGACCGGCAGCCGGTCGCATGAGCAGTTTCAGCAAACTCCATGCTAGCCGGTTGCCAACCCACAAGCAACCTTAACCATGGAGGGCTTATGCTACCCATTGTGTGCAACGTTTTGGCCATTGCGGCCAAATGGCTATGGAAGAAGATCCGTAGTCCAGAGGCTTCCCAGCCTCGCGTCGAATGCAAGGCCGGCGACAAGTCTAACGTGCAAGTTTTTTTTATAAACTGCACGTTCGGACCTAAGTCACCGCCCGAGTAATCGATGGCCGAATCTCAAACGCGTCCGGCTCGACTTTTAGTTCGACGCCGGACGTCGTTTTAACTTTGAGGTCGTAAAGGTATTCACCTGCTTTCAGCACGGCAGCTCCTGCTGCTGAAAGCGTGATATCGATCGTGAGAGTTGGCGTCGCTTGTGTTACAGCAAGCGACCCCGTCTCGCCCTGCGCCGCAGCTCGGCCGGCGATGCGTTGCAAACCATCGGTGGCTTGGTCGCCTGTCTGAGAGCTCTTTTGGATCCGTACGATCGCAGCATCGTCGCTTTGGTTGTCGCGTTGCTTGATCGAGAACCACACGCGACGCCAATCGGTTGCGGCCGGTAGATTCGCTAATCGAATCGACCAGGTGGTCGCTTGGTATGCCCAGAGCGGGCCCGAGGTGGATGGCGATTGAACGATCGCCATCGGGTTCGCTTCGATTTCAGCAAGTCGATCGACTATGTCCTGGGCTAGTGCGTCAGTATCAATGCCGCCAACGTCTAAGTTATTGACTGCATCGAGCACAGATTGCTTATCTGCAGTTGCTTCTGCACGTGTCGGTGGATCGTAAGCATTGAGCGCTGCGGTTACGGCCGGCTGCAGGTCCGCAGTGAGCGCTAGGCCCGTTCTGATCGCGGTTGTTTGTGCGGACTCCGCACTCGCATCCTCAATTGAGGTGCGAATCACTCCGGGAATTCGCGTCAGCAAAGTATTGATTTGCGTCGCGGAGTCATAGTCGACTACTTGCGGCATGGTCACTGCAAAGCGTGATTCACCACTGACCGTGCCACTTGCCGACAACTTGAGCGATTCGTTTACTGTCGCAGAATCGACAGTGATCGTAAGCCCGTAACGACCTGTTGCAATGTTGCTGGTCGAAGTTATCAATGCAGAACGATTTGTTCCGGCTGAATTCACCAGTGTCCAAGTAGGTGAGCCGTCTAGGTTAACTAACTTGTCTTCATCATCTTTGATCACTAGTTCGTACTGATAAGCTCGGGTCCCACTTTCGGGAACTTCAAGCAGCAACGCACCGAATATGTTGGCCTTTGCACTAAGGTTATTCAGTGCAGTGATCGCAGCTAACACGGGTGATAAATCAACCGTGATGCTCGCAAGTTGGGCGTCAAGGTTTGGTAACGCTAATCCCATTGCCGCGCGAAGTCCAGCAGCGGTTAGGACAGCAGTTCCCACCGTGTTAGCATCGAACACAACACCGGCAGCCACGCTGGAGGCACCAGGCACAACGAGCGTTCCGGTGATCGTTCCGTTGGCATAGACCGTACCAGAGCGAACATCAGTGTTGGCTGGATAGACTGCTGGGAAAGCGTTGGTTGTGTAGAGGGATCGTGCTGCACCAGCGATACCAGCATTGTTTACTCGATAAGTGTGAGTCAATGACGAATTAGCATCGATCAAAGTGCGTACCGATTGGCACGCAAGCACGCCAGTGCTGCTTGACACGTCATTGCCATTGCGAATCAATAACCCGCCTGTATTGACGATTGCATTGACCGAGTTTGCTGTGGCCAATCCATTTGCAACTACGGTCCCTGCAGTCATTCGCACCGCAGGCTGTAGAGTGCCCGCTGTTGAACTGCCAGTGATAGTGACAGTGCCCGCTGAGCAGATGACCGCGCCGCTTCCGTTTAGTGCTGCTGAGCAGTCCCCGACGATGTTTGTTGTACCGGTTCCTGAATTATGCACTCCTGCTGAACTGGACCCTTGCGGTACACCGCCTGTCACCGATCCGGTAATGTTTATAGTTCCAGCTCCAGAATTCAAACAACCAAACACGCTACCGGAGCCTGTATCACCTCCAGACGGCACAACTGAGCCCACTATGTTAATAGTACCGCCGCCACTGTTGTGAATTAGCGTTTGGTTATTCATCCCGCCCGTGAAAGTAGGCGAGAAAGCGCCAACAAAGTTAATGGTGCCAACACCAGCATTCCAAATGACATAGGTGGTGTTGTTTACGTTCCCGCCCGCAAACGACACACTACCGTTCACGTTGATTGTGCCAGCACCGAGGTTATAGATGGCTGCCAGATTGTTTGCGTTCGTACTTACTTGCCCGATTGAGTTACCGTTGATGGTCAAAGTGCCAGCGAGCATGTTGACGGTGATAACTATCGAGTTACCTACACGAATTCCTGAAGTTACCGTTAACGTCAGTCCGGTAGCAGTGACAGTAAAGCCCCCGCCGAGTGTGCCACCACTACGTTGCGTAGTTCGCAACGTTGCGATATTGATACTTTCATCGATCGCGATGGTTTTACCATCAGCAAACACATCATCGCCAGCGACTGGTTTGGTGCCACCGTTCCAGTTGGCGGCATCAGACCAATTGCCATTTGCTAGCGGCCATTTATCAGGCATCGTTCAACCTTTCAACTTACAAACCTTTTGCCGCGATGAACGTTTCTAGTGCTCCATAGATTGCCTGTACGGCAGCGGCAAGCACTGGATCGGATTGGGCTTGGGCGAACGCATCTGCGATTGCCATAGTGCGTGCTGCATCACGATTCACATTGATCGTTCCATCAGGCAAAACGCGATATGGCGTGAGAGTAACCGCCACCGCCGCTCCGATGTACTTTTCTTCAAACAGCGGAGAGATCGCTAACGACGGCGCGAGTTTGTCGTATGGAATCTCAGGATGAATGATCGCAACAGGGTTGTTGGTTTCGATTGGCATTGGCAGCTCGGCGTTTAAGCTATGCAACTTTTACTGTGGTTCAGAAATGCGTTTGCAAATGCATGCGTTTCTATCGCCACTTAACTCGAATTCACATTTGTTAGATATTGCAGCCGCCGAACGCAATCGATATACACGAATCCTGATGCCCAGCGAAGATCCGTTTTTTAAATGGACTCTCTGGGCATTTTTTGTTGCCATGGAGTCCGATGCATTTGTCGGCACCGCTGGGCATCACCGCTAATTCGCATGGAGGCGATGGCAAGTGCATCGGACTCCACGGCAACGCAACTAGCGCAATGGATGCGGAAACATGGGGCGGGCAGCTCAAGCGGATGTAGATCGTAGGGAATCGATCGTTTTTACAGCTCTGGAGAAAATCGGCAGCAAACGCGTGCGACGTGATTTGCTTGCAGATGGATCGGAGACCAGCATTGCGATCGCAATCACCGCTTCAATCGGTCGCGCTAAATATGCAAGCGAATTCAACGGCAAGTTGTTTGTCGCTCATAAGCAAACCAAGGCCTCCAGCTCCGCACCGCCAACCGATCACGTCGTTGCATTGCTACTCGAACAATTAACCGAGGAGCAGCGCGCGAAGATCTTAGAAAAGATCGCAAGCAGTTTTGAGAAAACTGGCGAGCTACCCGAAGTCGATTCTAGTACTGTTTCGCACGCGGAAGCATGGTTACAGCGATTGCGTGCAAAAACGACTAAGACTGTGGCCGGCGCTGTTACCTTTCAAATTGCAGACGAAAAATGAAGCAATTTATTCTTTGCTGCGTCGCGCTGTTCCTCATTGGTTGCACTCCAGCTCCGCAACGTGCCCCAGGCCCTGCGCCGATCAAAGAGAATCCTGCAGCCAATCTGCCAAAGTCGCTGCGAGCATGGAACTGGGTCGATGCGAATGGATCCGGATCCTGCGTGCATGCTTCATTCGTGTACCACTTGCGCTGGCAAAACGAATTGAGGCTCGCTGATTGGTGGCGAAAAACTTATGCCGGTGGTGAAACCGCATCGAGCATTCGTCGCAAGTGCGATGCTGCAGGGGTTCGGTATCAATACACCGAGTCCGCGGATGAGGAGTTTCTCAACTGGTGCACGGCAACCAGGCGTGGTGCCATCATTTGGTACTACCCTTCGCACTGTGTGCACTTCTGCGGGTTCGGTAAGGATCCCGGTGGAAACCAGGTGGCGTGGATCTGTGACAACAATCGGATCGCACGCTTTATCGCAATTCCACGTCGTGAGTTTGTACGTAATTGGGCCGGCTATGGTGGCTTCGCGCTATCGGCGATCGGTCAAGTTGAACCCTTTGAACCGGTACCAGCTCCCTTGGTGCCAGCATTTGTTACGAGGTGACGTTATGAAGCCAATTGTGTTCGCATTTCTCTGCGCAGTCGCTTTACCGTTTCTGATTGGATGCGATCGCAACGATCAAAGACTCTCGTCGCTTGATTATTCATGGGTATCATGCCCAGCATGCAATCGCTGTCACGACATGGAGCGGCCGGTACTCGAGTACACGACGCCGGCACAAGCGAGCGGAGAGTTTCGGTCTCAAGAATCCAAGCCACAGCCGGTGAATCAGGAAGCACTGAATCAGCCAAAAACGCAGTGGGGCGGATGTTCGAACGGACGCTGCCGGCAGCCGAGTTACACGTTTCCGAGTAATGGGTACTACTATCCAAATTCGGTCCCGAGTACTCCCTATCATGCACCGACCATTGTGCCGAGCAATGTGGTCGTGCAAACTCCATCGCTCCCAGCAAACACGGTTTCGGCCACTGCGGCCGCAGAAGTCAAAACCGGCGTGTATGGCTGTAGTAAGTGCGGAAAACCCACTGTTGGCCAAGACTGGCACCAGGTGTGGACGCGTGACGGCGCATCAGCGCTGTACTTATGCGAACGATGTTGGGAGGCGAGTACTCCTGCTCAGCGCAAGCAACATTTGGAGAAGTATCTCGAGAAGCACGGACTAGCGGAACGCACTAAAGAAGCCTTTCGCGAAGTCGTGCGTTGAAGCAGCTCGAGCGACTTAGTTACTAATTCACTTTGGCGGCACAAAGTGGGTGCAGCGATGGGCATTGATTGGAAGAAAGTCGGCAAAGGGGCATTGATCGCCGTGGGCGGTGCACTGCTCACATATGGAACTACTTTAGTTCCATACTTCGCGTCGCTTGACACGCCTGGTGCTGCGGCACTCACGGCGATGTACAGCACGGCAATCAACTTTGCGCTCAAAGCGTATCAAGCCAAGTTTGGCCAACCCAATGCCTGATTGGCTGATTCCGCTCGTGATGTTGTTACTTGAAATCTTCGGCCGATTGCGTGCATTGCGACGCGTACCACCGTGGCAGGAACCTTGTCAGCTTGCACTGGCGATTGCGTTCGTTGTCCTTTGCGCGGCGCTTCTGCTTCCCGATCAGCCGGCATGGGTGCGGCGTGTGATCCAAATCGTTGTGCTGGCGATCACTGTGGCGCTGGCGTTTGGATCCGGGGCATTTGATCTACTTGGGAAATGATATGAACCCGCTGCTCGTTGCGTGCGTCGCATTGATTCCATGTTTTGCTAGCGCTCAAGAATTCTCTCAGCGGTCGCAGAATCGTCCGACTGTGCTAGTCGTTGTCCCACCGCAACCGACGCTGCAATCAAAGCAGCTCGTCAACGCATTCGCGAAAGATCCGGCACTCGCCAACGTCAAGTCGCGATTCAAAGTACAAACTTTGAAAACCAGCGATGTGCTTTATCAAGAGCGCTACGCGAAAGCATTGCCGGAATTCGAAGCTCCAATCGTTGCTGTATGCGATCCACTGGCGAGAGTGTTTTATAAGGCGAGTCGCACAACGCTCCCCAGCTCCAGCGAACGCCTCGCGACGACCATCGTGAACTCGTTAGCGACGCCAATCAATGCAGCGCAGAGCATTGATGAATTTACTGACGGTTGCCCCGACGGCAATTGTCCTAATCAACCTTACTGCCCTGATGGTAACTGTCCGACGGATCCCAGCTCTGTGCCACTGCCGGACTCGCCCACTGTCGGGCTCGGTGTTGGCGAATGGATTGCCATCGCTGTGGCTGCTGTCGTAGCACTCGCAATCGTTGCGTTGCTCACGCTCTTTGTGCTGTTGCTCCTTAAATACCTATTGGTGCGCAAATGATACTTGGAATCGTCGTAGCAAGCGTGTTTCTGTTCTTGGCGTTCATGCTTGTCGTAGGTGTGGTCGCGTTCTTTCTCACAAGGAAGAAACCGCTACCAGCGCAGCAGCAGCCAGCGCTGGAAGCATGGGAACGAGATCAAATCGTAAACGTGGTCGAGCAACACATTCTCGATGAACGTCGCGAAGCCTCAAAGCAAGTCGCTGCGAAAGCGCTGCAGGCGGCTACGGTTCCGAAATAACCGAATCAGCGATTTTTATAACCGAAGTCGCGATATTCATAACCAGACTACGCACCGCTGAACGGTATGGCCAAGAAAAAGGCGGGCCAACAGTCCGTCGATAAAGCACGGTATCAGCGGCGCAAGGAGCGTGAGGCTAAGCGGCAACGAAAGATTGCAGCCGCTGGACAAGATATCGCTCCAATCCCCAAGCCGAAGCGACCAAGTGAACGCAAGAGGCTCGAAGGGTCCTTGAAGCTGTTTTGTGAAGTGTGTTTTCCCGGCAAGTTTAAAAAAAGCTGGAGCGATGATCACTTGGTGGCAATTCGCAAGATGGAGAAAGCGATTCGCGAAGGGGATTTATTCGCGCTCGCCATGCCTCGTGGATCGGGCAAAACCACAATGGTTGTGGCGGCGATACTATGGGCCATTCTCTGTGGCTACCGGCATTATGTCGCGCTGATCGGACCCACGAAGAAACACGCGGTCAAGTTGCTCTCCGCGATTAAGACGGAGCTCGAGACGAATGACACGCTCTATGAGCTGTGGCCGGAGGCGGTCCATCCTGTCCGTTCGCTCGAGCGGATCGCAAATCGTGCACGTGGTCAGAAATTCAACGGCGATCACACGTACATTGAGTGGGGCAAAGAGCTGATCGTTTTAGCGACGATCCCAAACGCTCCCGCATCATCCGCAATCATCGAAGCCGTCGGAATCACGGGATCTGTTCGCGGAATGCAACAGACTTCGCCCGACGGCAAAACACGTCGACCGGATTTGAGCGTGATCGATGATCCGCAGACTAAACAATCTGCTCGATCGGCAACACAAGTGGAGACCAGGCTCGAAGTGATCCAAGGGGATGTGCTCGGGCTTGCTGGGCCTGGGGAACCGTTCGCCGCATTCTGTTTATGCACGGTGGTTGAAACGGATGACGTTGCGGATCAGCTATTGAATCGTGAGAAGTATCCCGATTGGCAGGGGGATCGATTCCAGCTCGTCTATTCGTGGCCCACTGAGGAAAAGCTTTGGGACGAATATGCGGTGATGCGTGCCGAGGACCTGGCTGCCGGCAACGGCCCAAGTCGATGCAATCGGTTTTACACCAAGCATCGTAAGTCGATGGATGCAGGTGCACGCGTCGCGTGGACTGAGCGCTACGACGAGAAAACCGAAGTCAGTGCAATTCAACATGCGATGAATCTGCGGTTACGGGATCCGGATGCGTTTGCTCGCGAGTATCAGAATCAACCGGTGAGCGACGCCGAGGATGAGGATCTACTCTCGATTGATCAAATACAAGCGAAGATATCCGGCTACGGCCGTGGCGTCGTGCCACCGGAAGCGGACACATTAACCGCATTCATCGACGTGCAGGGGCAAGTACTGTACTGGGTTGTGGTCGCTCTACGTGCAAACGATTTCACGGGCTGGGTGATTGATTACGGCACGTGGCCAGAACAACCAGTGAAGTACTTCACACTTTCAAGCCTTCGTAAGACGCTCGCAAAGAAGTATCCCAAGATGGGTTTGGAGGGAAGGCTCCGAGCTGCTTTGCTCGATTGCGTCGATCACTTGTGCGGCCGCGAATGGAAAGCTCCCGACGGACGTGCAGAACGTATCTCACGCGAAGCGATCGATGCCGCATGGGGTCCGTCAACGAAGATCGTGCAAGCAGTATGTCGAGAATCACCGCATGCGGCCGTGCTGCTGCCTTACTTCGGACGTCCAATCTCTGCATCACAAAAGCCGATGGAGGAGTGGGCGAAGCAGGCCGGTGAGCGTCGCGGATTCAAATGGATTATTCGACCAACGAAGAACACGCACGGCCGTCACGTGTTGGCAGACGTCAACGCGTGGAAGTCATTCATGCATGCGAGATTATCGACGGCTGCCGGCGATCCGGGATCCCTTTCACTCTTTAAGCCAAGTACTCCGATCGAGCACCGCATGATTGCCGAGCATCTGCGAGCTGAGAAACGCAAGCGACTGCGCGGAGACCAACGCGAAACGGATCAATGGGAATTGCCACCCAATAAACCCGATAACCATTTATTCGATTGCATCACCGGTGCAATGGTCATGGGATCGGTCGCGGGTTGTGCGTTGCTTGCGCATCGTCCGTCGAAAGCGAAATCAAAAAAGAAGAAACCCGCACACGCAAAGGTGAGTTACTTATGAGCCGTCAAGAAAGCCGACCAGCTCCAGAGAATGAAACCTTTGGGAAACCAATCGTCACCGTACGCATGTCGCGAGAAGAGCGCGAGCAGCTCCGCTCCGAGGCGACAGCAGCAAACTTGAGCATGCAGGCGCTATGCCGGCAGAAGCTCGGATTGCCCCCAGACCCCAAGAGCAGGATGCATCGTTATGGCCAAGACAAAGCAGCCCAAGAGCAGAGCGAGCGATCAAGCGACGGATCAGCGGAAGCCGGTACCGAAACAGGTGCATGATATCGCGACTCGCTGCATCAATCCGGATTGTGCATCTACCGATCGCGATCCGTATTACGCGGTGATCGAACGCGATATACCGGGCGTGGACGAACACGGGCAACCGTACACCCATATCATCTGGCGACGGACCAAATGCTCCAAGTGCGGGCAGGCTCGCACGGATATCTCACGCGAGAACCGTGGCTAATGTTCGCTCTGCGAACTTCTCACGTTTTTTGGCGGACTGTTGTGGCCTTATGGTGACCGCATGAGCCGACGAGCTGATTTGCAAGCGAAACTCGAACATCTGCGAGCCATCAAGCAAAGTGGGGCAAAATCCACGACGGTGGATGGCTTAACTGTTAACTGGGATCACAAGGTGATCGATCAAGAGATCGCGAAGCTCGAGGCGGAGCTAACTGGCAAACGACGTCGCCCACGCGTGATGAATATCCGACTCAACGGATAATGGAGCAGCTCGCGAGTGTCTGATTTGTGTTTCCAAGCCGATGTGTCTCCTACAGGCCTGCACGTGCGCGATACGTACGATGCGGCGACGTCGAGCACTAAGCGACGCAGCCCTCCAGCAACAGTACAACGCGAAGATCGTGTATTGCAGAAAGCGGGACGCGTTAAGCTACAGGCAAACGCTCAAGACCTCGCTCGCAACTATGCGATCGCAGCTTGGATGGTGAGGCAGCATCTCAACTATGTTGCTCCACACGACTTTCATCCGAGTACTGGCGATCGTGGATTCGATCGCGACCTGGTGCAATGGATGCAAGCGATCAGTAGGCCGGATTACTTTGACGCCGGCAGAAGATGCACGCGGGAGAAATGGTTTCGATTGGCTGAAGCTCGTCGAGTACTCGACGGTGATGTGTTTGGCCTGATGATCAAAGATGGAACCCTCGAAGGGATCGAAGGGGACCGCGTTCAGGATCCACCACGCGACAAAGCCAAACCAAACTCAACGTGGATTCAAGGTGTGCGCACGGGCAAAGCCGGGCAAGCATACGAGTACTCGATTCACACACGCGGAAATAGTGGAACCGGTTACAATTTCAAAGAGATTCAGCCGTGGACGCGCGTGCTGCACTATGGGTTTTTCGACCGCTACGCATCCGATCAGACTCGCGGTGTCTCTCCCATCACCACGGCGCTCAATCCGCTGCGGGATGTGTACGAGGCGAAAGACTATGCCCTCGCAAAGGCGAAAGTCTCACAGCTCTTTGCGCTCGCATTCTTCCGTGATGCTGATGAAGCGATCGGCGACGATGATCCACCGCCGGCAGCCGGAGCTGCAGACGGTGGCGACGAATCGGACGATGAAACCGAGAACGGTGGCCCGCGTTACGAAGTCGACTTCGGCAAAGGCCCTGCCTTGCTCGACCTCGATGCCGGCGATCGTGCGGAATTCTTAGAGAGCAAGAATCCGAGCACCGAGTTTGTCAACTTCATGGCGACCGTCATTATGGTTGCGATGAAGGCGCTCGATTTGCCTTACTCGTTTTATGATGAAAGCCACTCGACCTGGCACGGATCGCGTTCGGGCTGGTTGCATTACGAGCGTTCCTGCAGGGACAAGCGGGATGATCAGCAAGAGTTACGTCGACGCTGGACTCTGTGGCGCATGACGCTTGGCATTCTCGATGGCGATTTCACGCTGCCGAGTGGTTGGACGCTGAAGGATGTGAAGTTTCGCTGGGTGCCACTCGGTATGGCGTGGTGGAAACAAAGCGAAGAGGTGCGAGGGGATATCGAAGCGGTGGCAGCCGGATTCGATTCACCGCAAGAGATCTGCTTGTCGCGTGGCAAAGACACGTACGAGGAGAACGTTCGCAAGATCATCGAAGCAATCAAGTTTGCGGAAGAAGTGAGCGAGCAGGAACTTGGCTACAAGTGGTCGCCACGATTTGATCCGGGCCCACCGCCAACAGTTATCAACACGGGGCAATGAGATGACGAAAGAGACTGCACCGCACGCCAGCGGCGAACATACAGCTCCAGCGGACGCCTTCCGTTTCACTTGTGATGCGCAGTTTAAAGACGCTGCGAGCACTCGTGACGCGAAAGGGGTACGTGAGTATCCGGTGTCTGTAGTCGCGCGTCGCGGTGGCGTGGTCGAGCATTGGTATTGGGGCCGCATTTGTCACAACTTGGATGGCGTACGCACCAAAGAAAAAGTGGCGCTTGATTGGTGCCACACCAATGAATTGATCGGATACGCCGATAGCATCAGCGCAAAGAGCGGGCAACTTGTGCTCGATGGCAAGCTGATTTCAATCATGGAAGATGATCGAGCCGACGAAATCGGCCGAAAGGGTGTTGCTGGCATTCCGTTTGAGTCTTCGATCTTCTGGGATCCAACCACGGCTATCGTGCATTGGTTGCAAGAAGGCATGAAAGAGCAAGTTAACGGGCAATCGATCGAAGGGCCCTGCTATGTGGTCGACGAATGGGATCTGCGGGGCCAAGCGATTTGTCCCTACGGTGTCGACTCGCAAACCAAAACTCAGTTTTCCTCGGCCGGTTTACCGGCCTCTGTTTCCTTGAAAGTACGTGAGGCCGCGATGAGCGCAAACGCTACTGCTGACAGCAACCCGACGAAGGATGCTGCAACCAAAACGGAGTCGACTGCAACGGGCAATGCGACTCAAACCACCACGGCAACTGCTGATAGCAGCAAGCCGGCCACAACCACCACAACAACCACGACCAGCGGTGCCACCACTGACAACAGTGAACGCACTTCGTTGAAGCGGTACATGGACAAGTTTGGTGATGCCGCCGGTGCACGCTACTTCGCCGATGGCTTGACCTATGAGCAAGCCTTGGAGAAGCACTGCGACGCCTTGCAGGGTCAGCTCAAGACGGCGACGGATGCGAAAGCCGCAACCGATGCCAAGCTCGCAAGTGTCGATCGAGGCGCGGAACAGCCGACCACAGACTACGCAGCTCCGACAAAGGACAGTCCGCAGCGCAGCAAATTTGTGAAATCGCTACCTAACTGAGCGATTCGCGTAAACGTCCACACTTTTTCAAACGCTTGGCGGCGCTGAACAAGGGTTTTAAGTCATGGCTGATTCACTTACCTCGCTCGCTGATTTGGTCAAAATCAACGATGCGAATTTGTCCCCCAACGAGTCCTCAGACTTGTTGCAGGATGCGCCGCTGATCGCAGCACTCGCAGCGGAAACCGCATCGAACGGAACCACGCACAAGTACCTCAAGGAAACCGGCGCTCCGGTTGTCGGGTTCCGTGCAGTGAATGCAGGTGCAGATATCTCGACCGATGCGGATACGCTGGTCTCGATCGACCTGAAATTCGTCGACGCGAAAAGCTTCATTGATGAGGCGATCGTAAAGGGGCAAAGCGGCAACGCAACGCTCCGTGAACGCATCGTCGAGCGCAAGAACCGGCGACATTTGCGAGAGGCATTTGCGGTCCTCGAACGCCAACTGTTCTACGGTACCGGTACCGGTGGGAACGCCGCAGGGTTCGCTGGGATCTGCGACAACGCAGGGTTCAACGGGCTCACTGATGCGATGGTGTTGAACGCTGGCGGCACAGCTCCACAGAGCGGAGCGACCTCGCTCACCAGTTGCTTCTTTTTCCGAGCTGGCGAAGAAGAGGCACGCGTTGTCCTCGGCAATGAAGGCAACATTGAGATCGGCGATACGTACATCGGTCCGTATCGAGATGGCGATGGCAAGACACTCATGGGGTACTACACGCCGATTAGCGGTTGGGCTGGATTTGCGTTTGGCTCGATCTACTCGGTAGGCCGTATCTGCAACATCGACGTAAGTGATGCAAGCACCAAGCCACTGACGGACGTGCTGCTGAGCAAAATGTTTGCCCGCTTTCCTGCGAGCAAAAAGCCCACACACATTGCGATGAGCACCAAGTGTGGTGGCACTCTGCAGAGAAGTCGCACGACGTACAGCCCGACGGGGAACCCAGCTCCATGGCCAACCGAATGGAATGGGATTCCGATCGTTTACACCGATCAGATTCGCAACATCGAAGGCGAAGTAAGCTGATCGCCTGAGGGCTAACGAAGTCAAATGGATACACCCCTTGCCCAAGCGACG
This sequence comes from Ottelia alismoides, assembly GCA_037367405.1. NCBI lineage: Eukaryota > Viridiplantae > Streptophyta > Magnoliopsida > Alismatales > Hydrocharitaceae > Ottelia > Ottelia alismoides. Next base: position 25,748 of record JAZKJV010004578.1, read on the forward strand.
CGGAGTGCTTTCGCCGCCACGCTCTGCGTCGCCGGCAAGGCTGGTACATACAGCCACCGCGATCAATCACGCAAAACAAAGTTTGTCGTGAGTGCCCCGGTTGCTGAAGGAATTCGAGCTGATGCCGATATGTCGATCGATGCCAAGCGATTTGATTTGCTGGCACCTTATGACGGGCTCGGTGAAGGGGAGGAATTCCTAGAACCCGAACTCGGTGGCACGGTTGAACTGTCCGACGGTCGAACGTTTGAACTGTGCAATGGACCATCTGGCTCATGCTGGCGATGGTCCGATGGGCAACAAACGTTTCTCCGAATTCACGCACGAGCAGAATGAGCGCGACACGCCTGGAAATCGCCGATGCATTAGTCGAGGCCCTGCAGGAGCTCCTCGACGATGTGGACGACCTAGTGGTCGAACGGCGTATCGTGCCGAATTACGAGGCGAAGGATTTGGGAGATACGCACATCGTCGTTGTCCCGGGTGACCGTGATGACACGATTGAAACACGTGCGACGAACCTAGGCGGCAAAACAATCCAACTCGGTGTGATGCGGCGATTGCCGACGGCTGAGGCGGAGTCACCCGACGGCGTGCAGGGTGAGGCATTGGACGCACTGGTCAACCTGGTCGATCGAGTGTGCGATTTGTTTGGCGAAGATGGCGAGTTGCGGGGCATGCCGATGGCAAATGCCGATTGGATGGCCCTGGAACTTGCAATACCTGTCAACGCAACTTTGCTCACTGATCACCGTATCTTTCAATCAATCATTCAACTCACCTATCAGGAGTAAACGCCATGGGTCGCAAAGGCAAAAACGTAAAGCTGTACATCGCTGTGGATCCCCAAGCGCCAACCCATTTGGAAGTGAAGCGCAGCGGTGATATTGATCTGGGCTTGGACAAGGAGTCGGAAGAATACAACTTCCGTGGTGGTGACTATTCCTACAATGCGACTGGAGTCCGCAAGGCCCCGCTCAGCTTCAAGTACTTACGCTCTCCTCCTGCATTGGCAGGCAGCGGGGAAACCGATGCCGGCGACGCTGTGTACTTAGCCCTGATGGCGAGTTTCGTAAACTCGACCGCATTGCTTACCACGGTGCTCGACGGACCCATCGCCACCGCTGGTTCCGCCGGCTGGCGTGGTTGCTACGAGGTGAAAAAAATGTCGCTCGCTGCTCCCGTAAACGGTGTTGAAGCGTACGACGTTGAAATGGTGCCAGTCGAGTACTCGTATATGAATTCGAGCACGCGAGTGGACATCGAGTTTCAAGCCCTAACGATTTCGGCTTGATCGTAATCTCGCATCAATTGCAAATAGATTAAACGGAGTTTGGCTATGTCACTGGAAACCATTCGCGAGCGGTATGCAGCAGCGAAAGCACCGTCGGTCATGCTTACCAATATCGAGCGATCGTTATTGGTAGCAGCCGTTTCCGAGCTGGAATGTCCCGCCGCCGATTGGATCCGTGATATAGCCTCTAAATATCAGCACGTGGACACCTATGTCCAACGTGCTCAACTGGGCGAGCTGCTTGAAGCCCTCGCCCCAAGTGCGGCCGAATCAATCACGGATGAACCATGCCCCGCAGCTTCACCGACAACGCTGGAAGAACCTGGACGTTCACTCTCACCATTCCCGAGGCTCGCCGAATTAGATCGCGATGCGGAGTAGATCTGCTCGAACCAGAGCAACTCCGCGCCGCAGCTTCTGATTTGGTGCGTTTCATCGATCTGATGTTTGCAGCTTTGGAACTTCAGGCCAAGGATCGCAACATCACCGACGAACAATTCGGCGTCGCGATCGAGGGGCACGTCGACGAAGCCTGCGACGCGTTCCAAGGGGAGCTCGCCGATTTTTTCCGCCGAGTCGGCCGCGTCAAAGCAGCCGAGGCCCTCGAAGTCGGAATGGAGGCCGGAAAGCAACACGCGGACGCGGTCAACGCAAAACTCGATCGACCAACGCTGAAGGCATTGATCGAGAAGGATCTTGCGTCCGATATGGCGAAACTCGACGCAGCGATCGCGGCAGTCAAACCTGGTGCCGCATCGCCGCAATCGCAGCCGTCGCCGGATTCACCTTAGAAAGTCCGATCACGCTGCGAGAGTTGTTTGCGGCCGCACGTGCGAAACAGCGAGAGACGTGGAACCATACCGCGTTTCTCGCAGCGGCCGTGCATAACTCGCAGTGTGCTGAGAAAAGCCAATTAGTGTCGCCGCTTGAGCTGCATCCCATGTACGCCAAGCGACACCGCAGAGCGCGTGGCATTGCTCTCGATAGCGAGACTGTGAGACTGATCGCCGCAGGGATGAAAAAGTGATATGCAACCACAATTCTCACTGTCGGCATTCGTGCGAAGTGTGGTGGTCGATGGGGCGATCATCAAACGTGCAGTTGATCGAGCTGGTGATGCAAACCTGAACCTCGCTGGTGCTTTCTTACGTATTCGTGCGCGATCAATGCTGAGGCGTCGCAAGAGTGTGAGCGCACCAGGTCAGCCGCCGAGTGTGCATAGTCGCGATAGCATTGCGACGCTTAAAAACATTCGTTGGGCTGTCGCCGGCAGTAGCTTAATCGTTGGCCCCATGCGAGCAAATCAAGTCGCACTCGTGGACGGATCCAGTAAGACCGTTCCGGAGCTGCTCGAGAAAGGCGGTAATGCGACCATCCACGAGGAAAGCTATGACGGCTTGAAGTGGTTTCGACGTGATCTGCGACGTAATGCACGTGTTGAAAAACGTTATCGCATTCGCAAAGCCAAGTATCAGCCGCGGCCCCTGATGCGCATGGCCTTCGAACGCGAGCTCGCAGCGGGCAAAGTTCTGAAGGTTTGGGAAAACAGTGTGAGGGCAGCATGAGCGCAGCAGCAGGAATCAAAGCCGGACGTGCTTACATCGAACTGGGCCTGAAGGAAAACATCGCTCGCGAGATTACGCGAGTCGGTGCCAAGCTGCAGAGTCTCGGCCGTAGCGCGACGCTGATCGGTGGCACTGCACTCGGGGCAGCGGCCGGGATGGGCGCGCTGCTACTCAAGCCGCTGCAGCTCGCCGGTAACCTCGAGCAAACGCAGACAAAGTTTGCGACGATGCTGGGATCCGCTGAGGCTGCAGTCCGGATGCTCGATTTTCTGAAACAGAAAGCGGCCGCGACTCCCTTTGAGTTGGCTGATTTACAGAACGCCACAGAGACGTTGCTCAACTTTGGTGTTGATGCTCGCAAGATCCCCGAGGCGCTCGATGCACTCGGCAATGCGAGTGGTGGCAATGCTGAGCGGTTTAAGTCGCTGGCGCTCGTATTCGGGCAAGTGTCCGCAAACGGCCGTTTAACCGGTCAAGATCTGCTGCAGATGGTCAACGCGGGATTTAATCCCCTGCAGGAGATCGCGAAACGTACGGGCGAAACGATGGAGGATCTACGCAAGCGGATGAGTGACGGGGAAATCTCCGTGACGGAACTGGAGATTGCGTTTCAATCAGCTACCGGACCGGGCGGCCGATTCTTTGGGCTGATGGATGCACAGAGCAAAACGTTGCTCGGCCGATTTTCCACGTTGAAAGATGAGATCGCTGCGACCCTATTACCGATCGGCACGGCGCTAAGTCCGGTGGCAATGCGTGTGATTGATTCGGTTTCCAGAATGCTGCCACCCCTCGCGCAATTCTTCACCGCGAATCAACGGTTAATTCAAATCGTCGGCATCGCAACCGTGTCGCTCGCTGCGATCGGTGCGGTGCTGATTGCTGCCGGCGGAACTGCCATGGTCGCCGGTGCCGCAATCTCTGCACTCAACGTGGTTATTCCGATCTTGATTGCAGGTGTGGGATCACTGCGGTTTGCTCTCTCGCTCTTAATGAAGTCGATTGGATGGATTAGTATTGGTTTGCTGGCCTTCAAGTTGGTGATGATTGGCGTGCACGCCTTACTCGCTTCGGGCGTGGTGCAAAGAGCGATCGATGGATACACGCGACTTGCGAATGTCATTAGGCAAAAGCTACGGACTGCCAGCGATGCGCTTACTGAGTTTGGATCCGCAGTCTATGAGCGACTCTCTGCTCCAGTGGTTCGCATTACGCGTGCGCTGATGTTTCTGATGCGAGAAAAGCAATTTGCGTCTGCCGCCAAGCTGCTCGGAACCGCGATCGCACTCGGCATTGTGACGGGTCTACTCAAGCTCGCGACGGCGATTCCTGCAGCGTTAGCGCGATTAAGAACCTCGGTGGCAAGTGGGTTGGTAGTTTTAGAGGGTGTTTCGCCGCGATTAGCTTCCATAGCACGTGCGGCCGTCGCAGTGGTCGGACCATTGCTAAGCGCAGCAACGGCCATGAAGCTGTTGCGATTCGCCGGCATGGGCCTCGCTTCCGTGCTCCGAGTGCTGTCTGTGACGCTTTTGACACCATGGGGATTGTTACTCGTCGCGATTGGTGCCGTGGCTGCAGTGGTGTATCGCTTCGGTGATCAACTCGGTGTGTCGTTCGATCAAACCATTGGACGCATTGCGGAGACGATTCGAGCGATCATGGTCACCGCACGTGCGATCGTGAATCAGTACGGTGGCGAGATCCTTGCGAAACTGCGATCGGGCGAGTATGCGGCCGCTGCATCGCTTGCTTGGCAGGGTGTGGTGAGTGCCATCCGTTCGGCCATGGCGATCGCGATGGCACGCGTGCAAGCTGGTTTCGCGTACGTGAAAACTGCAGCCGGAGCTGCTGCATTGCCACTCGCTCCCGTGATGGAGTTTGTGCAACGGTTCGCAGCGGCCGTCGCCACGGATATCGCGATGATCGCAAGCTTTGCGAAACGCGTTGGCACGTTCCTCGCCGGGCTCGGTAAATCGGTGATGGGAGTCCTCGAACGATTTCCGTGGCTCGGCACCGTGCTCGGGCACGTGGGCGTGATCGTAGGCGTGGCTACGGCTGCGATCGTCGTGCTAGCAGGCGCGATCGTGTTCCTCACAGCTCCGCTCGTGCCGCTTGCTGCAATCGTGGTCAAAGCAGCCGTGGCACTACGAACGACTTGGATGGCACTCAAGGCCGTTGGTGGCGTGACGGCGATCGTCGGGCGTGGATTGTGGTCCGTAGGCGGTGCAGCTCGTGGAGCTGGTGGTCGCATCGTGGGCGCGATCCGTGGGATCCCCGGTTTGTTCCTAAATCTACGCTCGCGAGTGATGGCAGCATTGCCGATGTTCCAGCGTTTTGGATCCGCGATCGTACGTCTGCTTGCGGGCGGTAACTGGAAAGCTGCTGCAGCGGTCGCTGGGACTGCAATCCTGGTCGGACTTATCACCGGATGGAAACGCATCGTTGAAGTTGTGCCGGCGTATGCTGCGAAGCTCAAAGCGCAAATCTTGGCTGTGGCACCGTGGATGGCTCCGGTAATCGGTGCAATTACCAAGGTCGCGAAGGTAATTGGTGGGGCTTATCTGCTGATCGGAACGTTTGCCTTGGGCGCTGGGGCCTGGGTTGTCCGCTTCGCGCAACAAGCCTGGGAGGCCCTGCAGGATCTTCCCGAGTTTCTAATGATGTGGGGGCAACAGATTTGGGAGTTTGTGCAAAACGGGTTTGGACGTGCTGTGGCGATAGTGCAAACGCTCTTTGCCGCATTGCCTCAGACGGCCAGCACTTCAATGGGATCCGTGGGTGCGGTGATCGGCACGGTGATTGAATGGATCAGCACAACGTTTGGGCAGCTATCCGCGTACGTCTCGACGGTGTGGGGATCCATGAGCAATGCACTGATGGCAGGAAACTTTGGCCTCGCTGCAGAGATCGCCATGACTGAGGTGCAGCTCGTGTTCTTGAAGGCCTTGAATTGGCTGAAGCAGGCCTGGGCATTAACTGTGTTCGGTATGGGAACCGTGTTCTCGACGTTGGCTGACACGGTGCGTGATATCTTCCAGACGATCGTGGATTGGATCGCGACGGCGATCCTGAAGGCGATGGGGCTAATTCAGTCTCTGTTGCAAAAGGCCTCTAACCTGCCCGGTATTGGAACGAAAGCAGCAGAAGCTGCTCAGAGCATGGGCGACATGCAACAAGCGGTGCAAACGTTGCAACAAAGCAATCAGCAACGTGATCAACAAACCGCTCGTGAACGTGCACAGCGAGAACAGGGACGCTTTGCAGCGCTGACGAATCGACTTTCTAACAATCAAACCGATATCTCGACGGTTGAAGCGAAGCGAAAAGAGTTACAGGCAAAAGCCGCACAAGCGGTCAACAATGCAGGTGGACCCAATGCACTGGCGAACACGCTTGGAGGCTTGCAAGCAAATCTCGCCGCATCACTCCAGCAACAGCTTGCCGGCGTCGATGCAGCTCGTGCCGCTGCAGATGCCGAAGCGGCCGCAAAGAAAGCGAACGCAGATAAACTCGCCAAGAGATCGCAGTTTGCCGGCAATGAAGCAATGAGCCTCGGCAAAGCTCAGAGCGTCGGATCGTTCTCCGCTGCGGCCGCAAATCTGCTCGGTGGTGGCAACGTGCAAGACAAGATCGCCAAAGCGACGGAGCGAGCTGCGAAAGCCGGTGAAGCGACGGCAGCCGGTGTGCAGAAACTCAATAACAAACCAGAGCCAGCATTGGGGTAATGCTATGCCGGATTGGGAAGCCTACTACGTCAAAGAACTGTTTCCGAACACGGGGCGACTGTTGCCTGGTCGTCGTGGCGATAAACGTCGTGATTGGCTGGTGGTCGGTCCCGAGGATGAAGTCGACCTGGTGGACTATCTGGAAACCGGTGGGCCTGCTGGCGAGCCGATGATTCCGGTCGTGCTCAATGGTGCCGGAGCTGCGGAACTTACGTGGACTCTACTGCGCGAGAAGCCCGTACCGCGCTGGAAGATCGAGGTTTCGTACAAGGATGGTAAACCGCCCGTCGGTGAATTCCGAATGAGCTGGGATACTACTGGCGCCACGGTGCGAGTACTGCAAAGCAAATCGACTCGCAACGTATACACGGCTTCCGGGTTTACAGCTCCGGATTTTGAAGGGGCCATCGGGATCCGCGATGGAGAGCCTGAAGGCTGCGACGTCGTTGTATCTGCACTCAAGCTGACGGTCGACGCCACGATTCATGCATCGTTCATCGACATGGACTATCTGCGCACACTGAGTGAAATCACTGGACGCGTCAACTCAACATCGATTTGGAACTTTGCGGCCGGCGAGTTATTGTTTCTTGGCTCCAGTGGTTCGATTCAGATGCCGCTGGACTATGACGCGGATTGGCGATCTGAGAACAATCTGCAAATTCAATTTACGTTCCTCGCTTCGAAGAACGCAACTGGTCTATCCGTCGGCCCGATCACTGGCATTACAAAGCAGGGGCATGACTATCTTTGGTTGTTGCAGCTCCCAGCGAAGAGCGCAAACCGGAAAGCCTTAGTGGCCAAGGCCGCGTACGTGGAGCAGGTTTATCATAGCCACGACTTGCGGTCGACGCTCAAGATCGGAGCGATGCCGGTATGAGCAAGCGTTACGATGCAGGGACACCGCTGGCGGCGGCGATCACTGCAAAGGATTGGAACGAAGTACTCGACACTCGCGATCGAGTATTCAATGCAGCGAATGGCGTGCGTGATTTACTCGCTGCCTCGCCGGTCGTCACGGTTCTATGTCAGGTCGACCAGGCTGCTGCCATCGATGCCGGCGACATTGTGGAGTTGCGGCCCACGGATTTCACATTGCCGGCAGAGGATATGACGGATCAACTGTTTCAGGAAGCGCTTTTAAAGTGCAAGCACTTTCCGACGGAAGATGCAAATCCTTTGCGTGCAGCGTTCGGTGTAGCCGTTCAACCTGGTGCGCAAAACGACTTTATCAAAGTCGCCATCACGGGAGTTGTTGTAGCGAAAGTAGATGGAACGGGAGCGTGGGGGTATGTTTCAAAAACCGATCCCGAGCGACTAGAAACTGGCGCGAGTGGGTTTGCTCGAGTAATTCAGCAACTCACTGAAAACTATTCGCTTTTGCAGCTCGGCCAAACGCAACCGGTTTTTAGATTTGTGAAAACGGCCTCGTTGCCGTACGCGATCCAAGATGCGGCCGGGGATGACGTGACTGACACGGCTGCGTTTGTTGAGTCCCCGTTCATTGACCCGCATTCTATCGTCACGGCCATGCAGCAAGATGGTGATGGGACCGCGATCTGGGTGCGTAACGAAAAGCTGTACGTGATCCAAGGGACTTGCTAATGGGTTGGTTTCCTTGCTGCAACAATACCTGCAAGATATTCGATTCAGCACCGTGGACCGGTTGGCACGGTGGCACTGTCACTGGCGACACGCTCAAACTGGATCCACTCGATACCGCATACACTGACGCGCTAGATGGGACGAATGAGTGGCATCACGCGATTGTGCATCTGAGGACGCATGCCGACGTTGGCATTTCGTCTGATGTGTTCCTCGATGCGCGCATTCGCTTTGACGACGTCGATGAGATCCGTGTGACGATCAGCGATTGCATGGTTGTGGTCGAAGGGCGATTCTGTAAGCCGCTGAGGCTGCGCAATGTCACTGAGGAGGAATGCGTTTCGTGCGAAGATTATGCAGTGATCAGCGGCGGTGCTGGTGGACGCTGCGAGCAAGCGATCGTCACGGCAATACGGTGTGGTGATTACATTCAGTGGTTAGTCGATTTGCTCAATGCGGACGGCGAACGCATAGTGCTCTATCCGCTTGGTAGAGTGAGCATTCCTGTCACCGCGAATCGGCGATGGAGCATTAAGAATGTTGGCGAGTCAAATCTTGAGCTAGTCAGTTCGCAAGGGTATGGAAGCCTCGAAGCTGCGCCTAACGGCGAGTGCGAGCGCGACTGTGTAGCCGAGGTGCCGTGCGAAGAGCCGTCCGAGCCATGTGTAGAAAAGCGAGGTGGTTATCAAATCGTGATGGAGGTTAGTGGGTTCCCTGTAGCTGCGGACTTTGTTGCTTATTACCAATCAGGTAACGCTTCGTCCGCAGAGAACGGATTCGATTGCAAAGTCACGACCACGGTCACGGGCCTAGATCAGCTCAATGGTACGTACATTGGCGTGCCGCAAGCTGATCCTAACCCTTGTTTTCCTCTTCCATACGTTGACACAACGTGGGGCGTCGGCAGCTGGTCGGCAACTCGAACGATCGAGCAGGTAGACGACAACGGTGAGTATTGCACGTTATGCACGGAGTGGGGTCCATCATCGGGACCGTTGTTTGCAAGGATAATGGAATCGCTGTTCTTGGCTGGCTTCCCACCATCTGTATCGGCCAATGGATGGATGGGATACGTCTACGGCTTTCCCGCTGCCCCTTGGTGCTACTTCTTAGAAAATGGCCAGTCAATGTCCAATGGCAACCCGCTCTGTTTCTTGAGTGGCGTTGGCTTCTCTGAAGTGTCCCCTATCCTCAATGGTTTTCGTGTTTGCGGAACGTGTGCCAACCAGGATGAAGAATGGGAAAACTTTCTGGGGTTCACGGAAGCCCCTGACCCGTTTAGCGGCATCGTTTATGTGGATCCGCTTAAGTCAGTGAAGATCCGCGTCTATCTGATGCAGGTGAGCATCTGATGAACCATTGCGCGAAGTGTGGTGCCGTAATTCCTGCAGGCGCGATTAACGTAAGATGCAGTTGCGGCAAGATGGCCACCCCAGCGATTCCACGGGAGCATGTTTCGCATGAGCGCCCCAAGGTCGATCGGGCACGCTTACAGGCTAGACACGAGCAATGCAAATCGTGTCGGCATCACAACGGCGCTGAATCTTTCTTCCACGGCGCTGACTGTAAAAAATTCTCTTGCCATCGCGGTTATGAAATCCACTTGCTCTTCAGAGAGTGGCCCGATGGCCAGTGCGTTTACCGAATCGAGAAATAGCCGTCAGTTGGCCTCGAACACATAAAACGCAAAGAAATCCAAGCAAATTGCCCGCTTTGTTCGATATCGCATGCAAATCCACGCGAAATCGAACAGGCGGGCAAGCAAGTGTGTCGTATCGCTCGATGGTTCCCTTCGGTGTCAGGGTCGCGCGAGATCAGAAAGAACCTATGTTCTAGGATCGGCTTCGAATTCCCAAGCAACTGCAGTATTCCTTCGATGATTTTATCGATGGCCCGAGTTTGGTTTGTTACTTCTGTTCCTTCGATGCGCACCTCATTGTTAGGGTGTAGGTGCAAAGTCAGACCACTCATTGCCCTGCCGTTTGATTCATAAAGCAGATTCACATAGCCGAAAGGCGCTTTATGCTCTGCGAGCTCGCCTCTAATCTCGAACTCTCGGTCTGCAAATACAAACTGCACCTTCATGTGATAAACTTGCACTCTTTCGATTACTTCATATTTGCCAAGTACTTTGGCAATGTAGCTTAGGTAGTCTTGAATTTCATTGCGACGTTCAAGCACCTGCTTTAGTCGCTTTTTCAATTCTTCGTTTACTTCGGACATGATCATTCATCCTAAAACGGAATAGGTAAAGACAAACACTTTTTCACATCTACTCAGCGGCGAGTATCACCCATCGCAGCACCAGCGATACACAGTAGGTGTAGCACGAGGCCTGGGATAATGAACGCTACGTATCCAATCGCTGTGAAGACAAACCAGGCAATGCCGTTGAACACTTGGCCCTTGTACATTTGGCCTAAGCCTGGAATTAGAAAGCTCAAGAACGCCGCCACGAATCGATTCCAGCGAGGCCTTGCGACAACAACTGTTGTGTGAGTGTGAACGGTGTTGACCATGTTCATCACGGGAGCCACGCTTACGTTTACTGCCGGTGTCGCTTGGGGCGGATAATGAGATTGCGATTGGGCTGGAATGGGTTCGCGTGGCCGACCATCTAAGAACTCGTTGCAGTGTCTGCACTTCACAGCAACACGCATAATCTGCTCGCCGCAGAACGGGCAGTTAATCACATCGACGACTTGTGTTGGTCGTTCCGGTACAGGGACAGGAGTGATTACTTGCGGCTGGGGATTCGCCGGCAGCTGCGGTTTAGGTTGCACCAATGGCACAGTCTCAGGCGGTGGGCCTTCGATGCGAGGAAATAGGTTTTTTATCTTGGAAGCTGGCACCCAATCCGTGTCACCGCGTTTCACTTTGGTGCTCGGGGAAATTCTATTATTAGTTGCAAGCTGCTTGAGTTGGGCCGAAGTCATTGGACCAACCATTTTGCCCTTGTGCTCGACAAACCAATCTTCATTCGACATGGGATTTTCTTTGTGTCCTGCAAAAGCGGAGAACTCGACGCCTTACATAATTGCGAAGAGCATGAATAACCCGCCAAATTTCACGAGATTTCCCAAGTTGGTTCCGCAGACACCCCCATGCATAATGGTATGACTGTTTCAGCATTGGCGGATTGCGTTCTTCAATCGCATCAGTCCGGAGACAGTAATGGGATCTGCTTCTAGCCTGATCGCTTCGTCTACGAGCGAAAGCACACGAAGTCTCTCAACGGCTAAGCCAGAAGCGAAGGCTGCATCAATTGCGGTCACGGTCAGGCACCATGGGTGGAGCGATCGGCCGGCTGATCGCTGAGGGTTCGACGTAATGGATCTTGGCCACCATCGTCCCGGTCGACGGTGCATGGCCAAGGCCCCGAGCTGCTGTTTCGATCCCGTCCCGCTTTGTAACTTCGGTCGCGAAAGACTTACGAAGCGCTCCCAAGGCCTCCCCGCGACGCTTGATCACGCCTAACTCTGCTGCTTTGGCGTACAAGCGTTTTTCCCAATGTCGCAACCCGCTCTTTGTGAGCGGAAATATCAACTCACGCTCTGGCGATCTAATTACATCGATCGAACGGACGGTGTGCGTGCTAATTTCCACCTTGTGCGGCCGCTTCACCTTACGTTGCACGAGACGAATCTCGTTGCCATCGATTTGACTGAACGTAAGTCGTAGCACGTCACCAGCGCGAAGCCCGGTTTCAAATCCAATGCGGATTCTTGCAATCATCAAATCAGTCGCCGCGATCCCGCATCGCATACAGCCTTTGAGCAATGCCGCCGCCTCGAGAAGTGTGCGCACATCAGCCACATTCCGCGCCATCACAACTACGGGAGCTGGTCTGGTTTTTCGTAGCCGGCGTTGATCGTAATAGCGCACGAGACCTCGCTCGGCCGCGTAGTTCCAAATCGCAGTGAGGCCACGTTTGCGATTGTGGACTGTGGTCGGACTTATCTTTGTCAGACTCGCGAGCCAAGCATTGACGCGAGCCTCGAGTAAATCGTCGGTGGTCGCTGGATGCCCGAGAAACTCACCAAAACACTGATTGCTTTTGCGGTACTGCTGGGCCGTCTGTTGTTCGAGAGGACGCTCGCCAAACAAATCATCAAGGATGTTTTCTAATCTCATGTTGCGGAACCTGGTGATTAAAGTGGATCCGCTTCCGTGCACAAGTATGAACGTACGATTTGGACACTTGGGCTAAAAAAATCTCCTCGAAATACCACACGGATTCAAAATCCGGCATCGCAAGATGTGTGGGTTCGACTCCCACCTCCGGTACTCGCAGCACAGTGTCCATCGATCACGGTAGTTCGCTGGCAAGGGCAGTGCAATCTGCTGAATAGCAACTATCGCGATTGATTATGTGCGACTAGCTGGAATGGATGCCGCTGGGATGGACTCATCGTTGAGCAGTGAGCAAGGCCCCAATCAACTTCTGATCGAGGCTTGCCAGTTCGCCAGCGATCGCATGGAGGTATTGGAGTGTCCGAGCCTAAGAAGGTTCTGAGCAAAAACGATGGGCACTTTGCCTATCTGGTTTGTTCAGAAGGAGCGATGGAGTGTTTTGATAAGCGCTCAAAAAGAACGACTGGCAAGCGCAAAGAGCGAAATGCCAGTCGAACAAGTAAGAAGCCAAATCGAAAGAAAGTTTCTTACTTCTAAAAGCCTTTGAAAAAAGGCAGGTTCCGCCGCGCTGAAGACACGGCGGAAGCCCAGCCAAGCGACCCCAGATGCAAGGAGTTAACGAACTTCTGGCGTCGCGCGGCCTTATACGACTCGCGCAATGGTTTGTCTAGGCACATCTAAAGCGATCAACACTTTGCAATCAGCACCGTCGCTGCCGATAATAGGAGCATGATTGACATGGCAACCACACGACTCGCTCCGTCTGATTCAACGCGAGCATTCATCGACGCAGTGCGCGATCGAATGGATGCGCTTGGAATGAAAATGATTGACCTTTCCGCGAAGACTGGAATCGGAACCACTGTTCTTTCACGCTTCTTGAATCACAAGGGCGGATCATGCACGTTCGCGACGGCGGACAAAATTGCCGAGGCTCTGAACACAACGCTATCTGATCTGCTTCACAAAAAAAGTTAGCAAATTTGCTATTTCTGTGATTGAGCCAGCTTAGCCTTTATGCTAAGTTCTCCGCCGTGGTTGGGTTGATGCCCACCATTCTTCCTTCGGCGGAGAATGCAAATGCACGTTTACTCGCTTGTGCAACTCAAGGATTTGTTTAGCCGATTTCCATTGGAAATCGTGCGAATCGCGGACAAACACTCGATCGATGAAGTGGCCGCGAAAGATGCGATCGGCCCATGGTTGCAACGCTTGATGGAGTGTGCTGGCGTCAATTACGACGCTCGTGGCTTTACCATCGGCGGATTGTTCGGTGGCCATCCGATTCGCGTGGATTATTCACCGGCGATGATCGCCAGTTTCGGTGGCGAGTCGCTCGATGCGGCCCCGACTCTCGACGATGCGGTCCGCTCGGAACCAAAGAACCCTGTACACATTCCGACGGAAGCCAACTCGGCACCGATCACCAACTCGTGATCGAAGAGATCGCGGATGTACTTTCTGGTCAACCGCAATGCTGCTTGATGGATATCAGCGATACGCTCGGTATGCAGGCGACTTTGCAGATATGCCATGACTTGGCGGAGCAACGGCACATTTCCCTCGTGTACTTCAATACGACGGTGTTTGTTTCCATGAACCGCTCCGGTTGGATTCGAGCCTATCGCGGATTACTTCATCGGTATCACGAATCTGTTGCCTTTGAGCCCGCTCTCGATCCCCACTGCTTTGCTTAGCGAAGCTCAGCAATATAGGTCGGCAACGGAATCCGCGTCCGCCGAAGGGGGTTCCGTTCGTCATGGTGGCGAGGCCGACTGAGACATTCGCACAGGGATGTGCGAAGCATGCCCGTCGTGCGTTGGGGCAATACGGATGTTGCCCCAACGCATTCACTCAACTTGGATGCTCAGCGTGAATGATTCACCCTTAGGATTGGAGTCCATGCAATGGCACTAGCATTGATGCGCAAACAACGAGAATGGTTTTGGGTTTCGCCAAACTTACGAATCACAGTAGGCCGGATTCGTGGCGATCGAGTGCAACTTTTGATCGATGCCCCAAGAACGTCAAAGGTGATCGTGGGGAGCTCATGCGAAAGATGGAGCAGTGTGGCATCACTGCAATGAAGTAGAACCAACGACCGATCACGCTGACCGACCGGTGCTACTTAGTCGCATGCTTCGTGATGGGCGTAGAGCCGAGGCCTATTTAGGACCGGACAATAGCATTTATCTCGCGATCGATGGCCAGCGGCTGAAAACGCTCGATCTAGGCAACATCGTCGAATCTGTGGCTTGCATAGCCTGATCACAAATCCCCTTCGCTCGCGGTGATTGTTGCCCGACCCATATTAGGGCGCAATCACCGCGGCTTTTCCTGGTGCAGTCATGAGTGCGATTGAAACAGAAAATTCATTTTGGGCCCTCGTGGAAATCATGGGGCGGCAACGATTTGCCGGTCTCGTGAGCGAGCAGCTCGTCGCCGGGCAGCATTTCCTCCGAGTGGACGTACCTGAAACCAAGGTTTCTAAAGCCTTTTCAAAGCTCTTTTCATCCGGTGCATTGTATTGCATCACGCCGCTTGAAGAGACGGTTGCACGTGCGATGGCTGCCAGTATTCGCAACAAGCCGCTCGATGTTTGGGACTTACCTGACGAACTGCAATCGAAGATCCGTCTAGGCTCCGCGATCATCGATCAACACACTGCATCGGCAACCACTGACGATGCAATGCTTTACGAAGAGGAGTAGCGATGACGCTCACGCGACTCTCAAAGCCAATGATTCGCATCGTCACGGATCGCAAACTCGTGGTGCGCATCACGGAGAAAGGCATTGAGATTCGACGTTATCGCCAACGTAAGTGGCAATCGTTTTCGTGGGAGCAAATTGCCTCACTGACAAATGATGATTTTCCAGTACTCAAGGCAATTGAAAGTGCGACGGGCGCAGAGCGACTTAAGCAAATGGGTGTGAAGTGAGCCGCAGGGAATACATAGAAGCGAAAACCGTGACGGGATCCATCGCACTCGTTAGCGTGCGCACGATTGTGGCGATGTTTCATAAAGAGGGCAAAGGCGAATTGCTGCTCTACACCGGAACAGTTGTGCAACTCGATGTCAGTTGCATCGCTTCGGTGCAACGTGCGCTCGAAAGCGTTGGTGTAGACGATGAGGATTGGTGGAAACGGGAGGGCGGTGGTTAATGGATGATGAAACACTGATTTACAGAATCAAGCTTATTTGTGCTGGGTCAATCAAATCGCTGCGGATTGGAGAGATCTGCATCAAGCTCGGCACAACCAATATCGGCCGCGTGGGCACACTGATCGCGAATTCATCGCATTTCAGCGTGAAGCGTGGACGCGTGACGCTCACGGAGGAAGCGTATGGACCAAGACACGGAGCAGGCGATCACGTCGATGCAACACGAGATTCGCCAGCAGGCGAAACAGTGGAGAGGCCATGAAGATGATATGGCGCAACAGATAACTATCAAGCTGATCGAGGCATACCGCGAGCAATGGGATCCGGCGAAATCGAACTGGCGAACGTACGTCCGCAACCGTGTGCGGTTTATTGCGATCGACTGCGCTCGCGAGCTGCGGATCCTGAAGCGCAAAGGGCGAAAAAGCTGGGCGAATTTCCAGTCGCTAGAGGCGCTGCAGCACATCGACGGTGCACGCATGCAGAACGATACGTACACACCGGAAGCGTCAAACGAGGATGCAAGGTTACTGGAGTTTCGCGATATCGAGTTTCAGATGTTGCAGCATCCGGAGTTGGAGATCGCGCTCGCGTACTACCAAGTGGGCAACATGAAAGAGGTGGGGCGGATCTTTGGCTTGAGCCAAAGCCGTGTATCTCAAATGGTCAGCAAGATAGCGAGCGATCCATTGCTTCGGCAGCGAGTCGAAACGCTTTGCGATCTTCCAAGCCTGAAGGAGTGCGGCTGATGTTTGTGATCCAAGGTGCGAACGTGGTGCACTTTGCAAATACCGTGCAGTGGCAATGGCCGCAGCGCAGCATCGCGACGGCAAGTGCACTTTGTGGCCGAAAGGTCCGAGGGAAAGCCCGGTTTTACTCGATGATGGGCGAGCCATATCGGGTGTCATGCACGCGATGCAAAGAAGGCGTGCAGCAGCAAATTCAAAGGCTGCAGTTTGTCCTGGATGAGTGTGTACCCGAGGAGCCGGAGCAATGCCCGAATCAGAGTTCCAAGTGATCGACGCGATCGCCCGGCCCGTGGCCGTCGAACCGCTTAAGCAACGCGATTTGCGGAAGTGTGCCTGGTGCCGTCGCGGTGTGATGCATGGCAATTCGATCGTGTTTTATCGAATTTCGATAAGTCGATATGTGGTGAATTTGCCAGCGGTTCAGCGGCAGCATGGGTTGGAGCAATTCATGGGGCAAGCTGCAGTGCTCGCACAAGTGATGGGGCCCGATGAAGACATGGCCAAGCCGCTTGGCGATGGATTCGATGTGTTGGTCTGCGATGAATGCAGCATGCGTCGATGCATTGCCGCGATTTCTGAAGCGGTCAACGAGCTGCGGGAGGGTGAGGCATGAGGCGTAAGTTTACTGAGAATGAAGATGTGTTTCTGCGCGAGCACTATGGCAAATGCAATGTGGAAAGCATTGCCAGCAAATTGGGGCGATCCCTAAGCTCAGTTTACCAGCGCGCCTCCAAGCTTGGTTTAGTTTCTCGCCGCAATTGCGCGACTGATGCTCAAATTGTGAAGGCATTGACTGAGTATCATCCACAAGGCTGGAGCGATGCAGAGATCGCAAGTCATTTGCAAGAACAGCTGGGATTTCCAGTTAATCGGCATCGCGTTGGAGAGATTCGCCGACGCGACGGGCTAGCGGCAAATGTCGGTAGTGAGCATATGCGGAAACGCGTTTCCGCGCGCACTCGCGAGCAACTTGACGCAAGCGGGTTTGGTTCATTAGCAGAGCTCAGAAATAGTAGGTTTTCAGAGTTCAAGCGATCGCTAGGTTGGCCCGAGACGTTATCCGTCAGAGCTGTACAAGCGGCCGACCTTCTAAAGCGGCATGGTGCCATGACTAGGCATCAATTGTGCCTTGCTATGGGCGTGGATCCAATTCCGCGCACAGCTCCAAAATCTAATGCAAAGGGAGGCACGGTGCTCGCAGAACTAGCCCGAGAAGGCATCGTTGGTCGACTTCGAAAAGTTGTACCAAAGAACCTGCATAACCGTAGTCGTAATCGCACTGATCTGTATTTCATAACCCCGGAATGGATGAATAGAAATGATAGCAGGATCCCACAACGCACTCAGGCTCAATGAGATTGCTGAGAGGATATCGGAGCACGACTCCGAGGTAGTTTCGATGCAGCAGTCGTTACAAGCCGCATGTTACGACGCAATCACTGAAGACGACATTCGCGACATTGTGAAATCGCAAGTCGCGAAAGCGAAAGCTGGCGATCAAAACGCAATTAAGTTTGTGTTTTCGCAGCTCGTTGGCAACAGTCGGCCAGTGAAGATATCGCAAACGAACATCGTCACGGATGTGGAAACGGCCGCTCGCATTGCAAAGGCTAGGTAATGAACGCAGACACCAAAACCCAAACCATAGACCGTGTGGCCATTGTCCCGATCGAGTTCGACATTCTCGACGTCGACGGGAAGCATGTGGAACGGCGCACGATCAATGCAAGCGTTGTTGTGCCGGACCTGAAGCCTGGGCAAGTGCCAGTAGCGATTCTCGGCAGCCGGCCTAATTCCCCCTGATCACTCGCGAATTCGTCCACAACGTCCGTTCTGCGAACTAACAAACTTTCGGCGACGAAGATCAAAGCCTATGACCCGGAACTATGACCGCGCTCAAGGTATGGAAGCCCGACGAGAAACTCGACGAAACCCCCATGACAATGCGGGAAGCGTTCGGGCAATTTCTCCGCCCTTCGCTCAACGGTCGCCGCGCGGCTGCGACGCTTCGCCAGTACGAGACTGCACTCCGCCACTGGGAAACGTTTTGCACCATGGGAGTGGTCTCGCCGGACGCCAGCGCGAGTACTGCCAGTACTCGCGCTACCCTAGCGGGTGGAAAGCTGCCGGGTTGCGTCGGAATCGACGACGTCCGGAAGATCACCGATGTGATGCTCGACGCCTGGGCAAACAGTCTGCGCAATGGCGGACTCGACGCCGCAACAGTCAACAAAACTTGGCGGTTTCTGCGAGCGATACTTCGCCGGATTGGACCGAGGGAAAACGGCAATCCCAAAGCCGTCGGATTGCTCGATCGAGTCCCAACCATGGAGCCCGTCGTCGCCGAGGAAGCGGACGACGGTCAAGCGACCATCTTTTCCAAGTCGCAACTCGCTGCGCTGTACGAAGCCTGCGATGTGGCAACGTGGCCGACGGGCGCCCCGGCCGTCGCATGGCGAACGTTTCTCGTGCTTGCGACGTGCCTGGGCGCTCGTGTCGAAGATGCCGCGACGTTCGAATGGTCTCACGTCTCACTCGATCGGGAATCGCCAGCACGGAGCAGCACAGCGATTTGGGAGCCGGGGTTTCTGGTGTGGATCCCGGAGAAGACCAAACGCAAAAAGGCGAGCCGTCTAATCCTTCCGCTGCCGAGCTGCTGCCGAGCTCACTTGGATCAGCTCCGGGCCGCGGTGCCGAGCGATCCGAGTACCACGATATACGGTTGGACCAGCGGTGCCATCGATCGACGTCGCGAGCAATGGAAGGAAATCGCCGCGCAAGCAGGGATTCCCGATGCTCAGCGCAAGCATTTGCGACCAACGTGCAATGTGCTGTGGAATCGTGCAAGCAAGAGTGGTCTCGGACGCTGGGTGCTAGGCCACTCGGCCCGCGACGTGAACGATGCCGCTTATATGCGAGCAGAACCGGAGCTGATTGCATTCGCCGATCAGCTCGATTTACCAGATTGCTTTCATCGCGGCCGAGCTGCGGAGCAACAGATGTTTCTCTTCTGATGGATTGGAGGCGGCGATGCTAACTTTGCTGGTTGATGGCAACAACCACGTTGCTCGTGATTGGCATGCATGCGGGAGTTCGACGTCCGCTGCAAATCGATTCGCTGAACGCTTGCAGTTATTTCAGGAGCAAATTGCTCCCACGCGACTCGTGGTGTGCTGGGACGTCGAAGGGACTTCGTTCCGAAAGTCGATCGACTCGAACTATAAAGCGAACCGCAATAGCTGGGACGATGGCTTGCGCAACTCGATCACGCAAGCAAAGGCTTTGTGCATTGATAACGCAGTCGATTCGCTCGAAGTACCGGGATTCGAAGCGGATGATTTGCTCGCGACATTGAGTACGCAAGACGTCGCACGTGGCTGGAAAGTGACGATTAGCAGCACGGATAAGGATTTGCGACAGCTTCTCAAAACCGACTGCGTCAACCAAATGACGAAGTGGCATCGGACGGGCAATAAGTTTGCTTTTGAGTGGTACACCGAAAAAGAGTTGATGAAGCGATTCGGATTGACCCCGGAGCAATGGCTTGATGTGCAGATTCTAACCGGTGATCGAGTCGACAATATCATCGGATGCCAAGGTATCGGCGACACGACGGCGCTCAAGCTGATTCGTGAATCCGGGTCACTCGATCGACTGCTTAAAGATCCGTTTCGATGCACGCATCCGACTCGTCGGATGAGTTTGATCAAGTACAAATCTCGCGCACCAGTTGTGCGGCAACTCTGCACGTTGCGTCGCGATGTTCCGTTGCCAGCGTCGTGGTTGGAGGAGGTGTGTGCGCGATGAGTTCAATGCCCGTACACGTATCTCCGCTCGCGATTGGGATCCGAATTCGAACGCCGTTGGGCGTGGTGCATTACGCCAAGGATGCGAAGGATCACGGTGGCTTTGGCATTCTGACCGCATGCTGTGAGTACGTCGATCCGGAGCTCGTTGGGACGGTAATGCCGGCACATTACCACGTCACATGCAACGAATGCCGCATGCATATCGCTTGGCTGATCAGCAAGCTCGAACATGATAGGGGACCAGACGCATGACATTTGAGGATGCGGTAAAGCTTGCGCGGGAAGTGTTTGATTATTACAGCCGACGGCTGGAAGTGATCGCACTTGGAACGTTCGGTAAAGAAACCGGCGAGTGGGGGCTGAGCGTTTACATCGATGGAAACAAAGAGCGACGCAAGGTGCTGTGGTGTCGCGATGATCTAGCCGCATTCAATGGCGACCTGGTGCGGCTGTGTGCTTGTGGATCCAAACGCGAGATGCACGTCGAACGCTGTGATTGTGGATCCGGAGAGTTTGAAGTTGTCCAGCGATCGTACTCGCCTCACAAGCGAACTGCGGCAGTTGAACTCGACGAGACCCCAGCCGGGATGCTTTTTTAGGAGCCGATGGCATGAAGCGCAAAGAACCATCCCGGCCGCTCATTGAAGAAGCAGAGGGACGCGACGCGGATCGACGAGCATCGCTCTACGCAGCTTTCAAACGCATTGCGAACCGCACGGATCGACCTGCGATCACAAACCTCCATGTGCGTGAGTTGCTGATGTGGGTGATGGCTGCCGATCGCAATGGGAGCGGGGTGCAGAAATCATATCCAGAGCTCGCTGCAATCTTAGAGACCACCGTATCGACCGCTCGGGCCGTGGTGCGTCGCGCTGAGAAAGAGTTTGGGTTGCTAGCAGTGATCGAAGATCGACACGCGCGCGGCGGGCAAACGGCGAACCGTTATTCGATCGATTGGCCAGTCGTTCGCGAAATCAATATGGGTGTCCGACCGGCTGTCGTCTCACAGCAGGCGCCTGCTGCCACACGACAGGCCCCTGTCGTCTCACAGCAGGCCCCTGTCGTCTCACAGCAGGCCCCTGTCGTCACACGACAGCCCTATAAGGAATATATTCCAGAATCTTATCCAGAAGCTAAAGCCTCCCCCTCCAGTCCCCCAGTCGCAACCAGCCTTGGAGTGACTCGGAAGGCGGTGGAGGAGGTTTTGATTGGTTTGGGTGTGATCGCATGGGACACGGCCCTGCGAAATGCCGAGGATCGCGGGGTCGGCCTCGACCACGTGATGCAACTGATCGAGTTTTGGAAGACTCACCGGCCTCGGTGGACTCTCGGAGCTCTGGTCTTTCGAATCGGCAAGGCTCATCCGTCCCGCTCGCCTGAGCACGGATGGCCAGATAGGCCCTCTCAGGATGCCCCTGGCACGCTTCCAGCTCGGAGGTCGGCCAATTCGACGGCCGATCCCATCGAGTTGATTCGTAGCGCAATCCTGCGAGCCAATCGCGACGCCTCGCCTGAGGCTAAGCGGCAAAGGATCCGTGAGGGGCTTGTTGCGCAAGGGATCGATCCTGAACTACACCCAGAAGCCTTGGAGGTGTGACGTGTAATGCATGTTTGTATTTTGTGCGGTCAACCTTGCGGTTGCAGTGCTGTTGAATTGGCCCTGCATCCGAATGACAACGGCTGCGCGCATCGCTGCAATTCGACTGACGACGATTTGCCGTCGTTAAGCTCACTCTTTGGACTGTTCAAAGATGCTCCGCTGACGATCGAGCACATCGAAAGCGGTTGGGATGACGTTGCGGATATCGATCGCGAACTTCGCATCATTCGCGGTGAACCGATCGAGTGGGCGGAACACGCGATCGCGATGTTTGAAGACCTGCGAGCCTATCACGAGACCGGCGGTAATGCCGGAGCTGCTGGAGTTGCGCAGCTTGCGATTAACAAGTTTCGGGAGTTGCTTTAGGAGGCGACACGGATGGTCAAAGAAGAGTGGATGAGCTGCGTGTTCTGTGGCTTGGAGTTTCCGCACAAGGAATACAACAGGGATCGCGACTTACTCACGGAACATATTCGCATTTGCCCGAAGCATCCGATGGGAGTGATGCAGCGCAAATACGATCGCGTGCGTAGTGCCCTGGTGTTGCTCATCGGTGCGGACACGTTTGCTGAGCTGAATGAGCTGGAGAACATCATCAAAGCGATGAAGGCACCCGATTTGGATCCAGCGAGCCGCAATGCGTCGCTCAATGCGATCCGCGTGCTGAGAGATACTTTGCCGGGATCGTGACCAAAAGGAAACTTCCGGACTATACTATGGTGTAACCCAAAGGCCAGCGAAACGAAGTGTGTTCGCTGGCCTTTTTTCGTGCCCTGATGACTGGTGGAGCGACACAAATGATACGTGGAAATTTTCGCGGCGCAATTCTTGCCATTTCCTTGGGACCATCAGGAAACCTAGGGCCCTGATCCTATGCTACGCCAATTAATTCTCGGCGTCGCATGTAGGGAAAGTTACGCGGTTTGCTTTTGAAAAACGACGTCCGAATCTTAGGTGTAGAAAAAACGCGAACAACGCAACGATCCGGAACTGCTGTTATGGAACGTTGAAAAACCACGATTTCAGACCGAACAACGCAACGCGTAAAAAACTTGGATAACTTTTTGGTTTTACGTGTTGATCCTGGCCTAGCGATCTGACCAGGATTCATTTTCACCAAGCAAAACACGCAAATCCGCAAGAATTGCGGGAAAGGCGGAGCATGAAAAAAGCATGTTAAAATGAAAGAACTCAGGGTTGGTCCCTGAGTTCGATGGTCAATTGACCGGCAGCCGGTCGCATGAGCAGTTTCAGCAAACTCCATGCTAGCCGGTTGCCAACCCACAAGCAACCTTAACCATGGAGGGCTTATGCTACCCATTGTGTGCAACGTTTTGGCCATTGCGGCCAAATGGCTATGGAAGAAGATCCGTAGTCCAGAGGCTTCCCAGCCTCGCGTCGAATGCAAGGCCGGCGACAAGTCTAACGTGCAAGTTTTTTTTATAAACTGCACGTTCGGACCTAAGTCACCGCCCGAGTAATCGATGGCCGAATCTCAAACGCGTCCGGCTCGACTTTTAGTTCGACGCCGGACGTCGTTTTAACTTTGAGGTCGTAAAGGTATTCACCTGCTTTCAGCACGGCAGCTCCTGCTGCTGAAAGCGTGATATCGATCGTGAGAGTTGGCGTCGCTTGTGTTACAGCAAGCGACCCCGTCTCGCCCTGCGCCGCAGCTCGGCCGGCGATGCGTTGCAAACCATCGGTGGCTTGGTCGCCTGTCTGAGAGCTCTTTTGGATCCGTACGATCGCAGCATCGTCGCTTTGGTTGTCGCGTTGCTTGATCGAGAACCACACGCGACGCCAATCGGTTGCGGCCGGTAGATTCGCTAATCGAATCGACCAGGTGGTCGCTTGGTATGCCCAGAGCGGGCCCGAGGTGGATGGCGATTGAACGATCGCCATCGGGTTCGCTTCGATTTCAGCAAGTCGATCGACTATGTCCTGGGCTAGTGCGTCAGTATCAATGCCGCCAACGTCTAAGTTATTGACTGCATCGAGCACAGATTGCTTATCTGCAGTTGCTTCTGCACGTGTCGGTGGATCGTAAGCATTGAGCGCTGCGGTTACGGCCGGCTGCAGGTCCGCAGTGAGCGCTAGGCCCGTTCTGATCGCGGTTGTTTGTGCGGACTCCGCACTCGCATCCTCAATTGAGGTGCGAATCACTCCGGGAATTCGCGTCAGCAAAGTATTGATTTGCGTCGCGGAGTCATAGTCGACTACTTGCGGCATGGTCACTGCAAAGCGTGATTCACCACTGACCGTGCCACTTGCCGACAACTTGAGCGATTCGTTTACTGTCGCAGAATCGACAGTGATCGTAAGCCCGTAACGACCTGTTGCAATGTTGCTGGTCGAAGTTATCAATGCAGAACGATTTGTTCCGGCTGAATTCACCAGTGTCCAAGTAGGTGAGCCGTCTAGGTTAACTAACTTGTCTTCATCATCTTTGATCACTAGTTCGTACTGATAAGCTCGGGTCCCACTTTCGGGAACTTCAAGCAGCAACGCACCGAATATGTTGGCCTTTGCACTAAGGTTATTCAGTGCAGTGATCGCAGCTAACACGGGTGATAAATCAACCGTGATGCTCGCAAGTTGGGCGTCAAGGTTTGGTAACGCTAATCCCATTGCCGCGCGAAGTCCAGCAGCGGTTAGGACAGCAGTTCCCACCGTGTTAGCATCGAACACAACACCGGCAGCCACGCTGGAGGCACCAGGCACAACGAGCGTTCCGGTGATCGTTCCGTTGGCATAGACCGTACCAGAGCGAACATCAGTGTTGGCTGGATAGACTGCTGGGAAAGCGTTGGTTGTGTAGAGGGATCGTGCTGCACCAGCGATACCAGCATTGTTTACTCGATAAGTGTGAGTCAATGACGAATTAGCATCGATCAAAGTGCGTACCGATTGGCACGCAAGCACGCCAGTGCTGCTTGACACGTCATTGCCATTGCGAATCAATAACCCGCCTGTATTGACGATTGCATTGACCGAGTTTGCTGTGGCCAATCCATTTGCAACTACGGTCCCTGCAGTCATTCGCACCGCAGGCTGTAGAGTGCCCGCTGTTGAACTGCCAGTGATAGTGACAGTGCCCGCTGAGCAGATGACCGCGCCGCTTCCGTTTAGTGCTGCTGAGCAGTCCCCGACGATGTTTGTTGTACCGGTTCCTGAATTATGCACTCCTGCTGAACTGGACCCTTGCGGTACACCGCCTGTCACCGATCCGGTAATGTTTATAGTTCCAGCTCCAGAATTCAAACAACCAAACACGCTACCGGAGCCTGTATCACCTCCAGACGGCACAACTGAGCCCACTATGTTAATAGTACCGCCGCCACTGTTGTGAATTAGCGTTTGGTTATTCATCCCGCCCGTGAAAGTAGGCGAGAAAGCGCCAACAAAGTTAATGGTGCCAACACCAGCATTCCAAATGACATAGGTGGTGTTGTTTACGTTCCCGCCCGCAAACGACACACTACCGTTCACGTTGATTGTGCCAGCACCGAGGTTATAGATGGCTGCCAGATTGTTTGCGTTCGTACTTACTTGCCCGATTGAGTTACCGTTGATGGTCAAAGTGCCAGCGAGCATGTTGACGGTGATAACTATCGAGTTACCTACACGAATTCCTGAAGTTACCGTTAACGTCAGTCCGGTAGCAGTGACAGTAAAGCCCCCGCCGAGTGTGCCACCACTACGTTGCGTAGTTCGCAACGTTGCGATATTGATACTTTCATCGATCGCGATGGTTTTACCATCAGCAAACACATCATCGCCAGCGACTGGTTTGGTGCCACCGTTCCAGTTGGCGGCATCAGACCAATTGCCATTTGCTAGCGGCCATTTATCAGGCATCGTTCAACCTTTCAACTTACAAACCTTTTGCCGCGATGAACGTTTCTAGTGCTCCATAGATTGCCTGTACGGCAGCGGCAAGCACTGGATCGGATTGGGCTTGGGCGAACGCATCTGCGATTGCCATAGTGCGTGCTGCATCACGATTCACATTGATCGTTCCATCAGGCAAAACGCGATATGGCGTGAGAGTAACCGCCACCGCCGCTCCGATGTACTTTTCTTCAAACAGCGGAGAGATCGCTAACGACGGCGCGAGTTTGTCGTATGGAATCTCAGGATGAATGATCGCAACAGGGTTGTTGGTTTCGATTGGCATTGGCAGCTCGGCGTTTAAGCTATGCAACTTTTACTGTGGTTCAGAAATGCGTTTGCAAATGCATGCGTTTCTATCGCCACTTAACTCGAATTCACATTTGTTAGATATTGCAGCCGCCGAACGCAATCGATATACACGAATCCTGATGCCCAGCGAAGATCCGTTTTTTAAATGGACTCTCTGGGCATTTTTTGTTGCCATGGAGTCCGATGCATTTGTCGGCACCGCTGGGCATCACCGCTAATTCGCATGGAGGCGATGGCAAGTGCATCGGACTCCACGGCAACGCAACTAGCGCAATGGATGCGGAAACATGGGGCGGGCAGCTCAAGCGGATGTAGATCGTAGGGAATCGATCGTTTTTACAGCTCTGGAGAAAATCGGCAGCAAACGCGTGCGACGTGATTTGCTTGCAGATGGATCGGAGACCAGCATTGCGATCGCAATCACCGCTTCAATCGGTCGCGCTAAATATGCAAGCGAATTCAACGGCAAGTTGTTTGTCGCTCATAAGCAAACCAAGGCCTCCAGCTCCGCACCGCCAACCGATCACGTCGTTGCATTGCTACTCGAACAATTAACCGAGGAGCAGCGCGCGAAGATCTTAGAAAAGATCGCAAGCAGTTTTGAGAAAACTGGCGAGCTACCCGAAGTCGATTCTAGTACTGTTTCGCACGCGGAAGCATGGTTACAGCGATTGCGTGCAAAAACGACTAAGACTGTGGCCGGCGCTGTTACCTTTCAAATTGCAGACGAAAAATGAAGCAATTTATTCTTTGCTGCGTCGCGCTGTTCCTCATTGGTTGCACTCCAGCTCCGCAACGTGCCCCAGGCCCTGCGCCGATCAAAGAGAATCCTGCAGCCAATCTGCCAAAGTCGCTGCGAGCATGGAACTGGGTCGATGCGAATGGATCCGGATCCTGCGTGCATGCTTCATTCGTGTACCACTTGCGCTGGCAAAACGAATTGAGGCTCGCTGATTGGTGGCGAAAAACTTATGCCGGTGGTGAAACCGCATCGAGCATTCGTCGCAAGTGCGATGCTGCAGGGGTTCGGTATCAATACACCGAGTCCGCGGATGAGGAGTTTCTAAACTGGTGCACGGCAACCAGGCGTGGTGCCATCATTTGGTACTACCCTTCGCACTGTGTGCACTTCTGCGGGTTCGGCAAGGATCCCGGTGGAAACCAGGTGGCGTGGATCTGTGACAACAATCGGATCGCACGCTTTATCGCAATTCCACGTCGTGAGTTTGTACGTAATTGGGCCGGCTATGGTGGCTCGCGCTATCGGCGATCGGTCAAGTTGAACCCTTTGAACCGGTACCAGCTCCCTTGGTGCCAGCATTTGTTACGAGGTGACGTTATGAAGCCAATTGTGTTCGCATTTCTCTGCGCAGTCGCTTTACCGTTTCTGATTGGATGCGATCGCAACGATCAAAGACTCTCGTCGCTTGATTATTCATGGGTATCATGCCCAGCATGCAATCGCTGTCACGACATGGAGCGGCCGGTACTCGAGTACACGACGCCGGCACAAGCGAGCGGAGAGTTTCGGTCTCAAGAATCCAAGCCACAGCCGGTGAATCAGGAAGCACTGAATCAGCCAAAAACGCAGTGGGGCGGATGTTCGAACGGACGCTGCCGGCAGCCGAGTTACACGTTTCCGAGTAATGGGTACTACTATCCAAATTCGGTCCCGAGTACTCCTATCATGCACCGACCATTGTGCCGAGCAATGTGGTCGTGCAAACTCCATCGCTCCCAGCAAACACGGTTTCGGCCACTGCGGCCGCAGAAGTCAAAACCGGCGTGTATGGCTGTAGTAAGTGCGGAAAACCCACTGTTGGCCAAGACTGGCACCAGGTGTGGACGCGTGACGGCGCATCAGCGCTGTACTTATGCGAACGATGTTGGGAGGCGAGTACTCCTGCTCAGCGCAAGCAACATTTGGAGAAGTATCTCGAGAAGCACGGACTAGCGGAACGCACTAAAGAAGCCTTTCGCGAAGTCGTGCGTTGAAGCAGCTCGAGCGACTTAGTTACTAATTCACTTTGGCGGCACAAAGTGGGTGCAGCGATGGGCATTGATTGGAAGAAAGTCGGCAAAGGGGCATTGATCGCCGTGGGCGGTGCACTGCTCACATATGGAACTACTTTAGTTCCATACTTCGCGTCGCTTGACACGCCTGGTGCTGCGGCACTCACGGCGATGTACAGCACGGCAATCAACTTTGCGCTCAAAGCGTATCAAGCCAAGTTTGGCCAACCCAATGCCTGATTGGCTGATTCCGCTCGTGATGTTGTTACTTGAAATCTTCGGCCGATTGCGTGCATTGCGACGCGTACCACCGTGGCAGGAACCTTGTCAGCTTGCACTGGCGATTGCGTTCGTTGTCCTTTGCGGCGGCGCTTCTGCTTCCCGATCAGCCGGCATGGGTGCGGCGTGTGATCCAAATCGTTGTGCTGGCGATCACTGTGGCGCTGGCGTTTGGATCCGGGGCATTTGATCTACTTGGGAAATGATATGAACCCGCTGCTCGTTGCGTGCGTCGCATTGATTCCATGTTTTGCTAGCGCTCAAGAATTCTCTCAGCGGTCGCAGAATCGTCCGACTGTGCTAGTCGTTGTCCCACCGCAACCGACGCTGCAATCAAAGCAGCTCGTCAACGCATTCGCGAAAGATCCGGCACTCGCCAACGTCAAGTCGCGATTCAAAGTACAAACTTTGAAAACCAGCGATGTGCTTTATCAAGAGCGCTACGCGAAAGCATTGCCGGAATTCGAAGCTCCAATCGTTGCTGTATGCGATCCACTGGCGAGAGTGTTTTATAAGGCGAGTCGCACAACGCTCCCCAGCTCCAGCGAACGCCTCGCGACGACCATCGTGAACTCGTTAGCGACGCCAATCAATGCAGCGCAGAGCATTGATGAATTTACTGACGGTTGCCCCGACGGCAATTGTCCTAATCAACCTTACTGCCCTGATGGTAACTGTCCGACGGATCCCAGCTCTGTGCCACTGCCGGACTCGCCCACTGTCGGGCTCGGTGTTGGCGAATGGATTGCCATCGCTGTGGCTGCTGTCGTAGCACTCGCAATCGTTGCGTTGCTCACGCTCTTTGTGCTGTTGCTCCTTAAATACCTATTGGTGCGCAAATGATACTTGGAATCGTCGTAGCAAGCGTGTTTCTGTTCTTGGCGTTCATGCTTGTCGTAGGTGTGGTCGCGTTCTTTCTCACAAGGAAGAAACCGCTACCAGCGCAGCAGCAGCCAGCGCTGGAAGCATGGGAACGAGATCAAATCGTAAACGTGGTCGAGCAACACATTCTCGATGAACGTCGCGAAGCCTCAAAGCAAGTCGCTGCGAAAGCGCTGCAGGCGGCTACGGTTCCGAAATAACCGAATCAGCGATTTTTATAACCGAAGTCGCGATATTCATAACCAGACTACGCACCGCTGAACGGTATGGCCAAGAAAAAGGCGGGCCAACAGTCCGTCGATAAAGCACGGTATCAGCGGCGCAAGGAGCGTGAGGCTAAGCGGCAACGAAAGATTGCAGCCGCTGGACAAGATATCGCTCCAATCCCCAAGCCGAAGCGACCAAGTGAACGCAAGAGGCTCGAAGGGTCCTTGAAGCTGTTTTGTGAAGTGTGTTTTCCCGGCAAGTTTAAAAAAAGCTGGAGCGATGATCACTTGGTGGCAATTCGCAAGATGGAGAAAGCGATTCGCGAAGGGGATTTATTCGCGCTCGCCATGCCTCGTGGATCGGGCAAAACCACAATGGTTGTGGCGGCGATACTATGGGCCATTCTCTGTGGCTACCGGCATTATGTCGCGCTGATCGGACCCACGAAGAAACACGCGGTCAAGTTGCTCTCCGCGATTAAGACGGAGCTCGAGACGAATGACACGCTCTATGAGCTGTGGCCGGAGGCGGTCCATCCTGTCCGTTCGCTCGAGCGGATCGCAAATCGTGCACGTGGTCAGAAATTCAACGGCGATCACACGTACATTGAGTGGGGCAAAGAGCTGATCGTTTTAGCGACGATCCCAAACGCTCCCGCATCATCCGCAATCATCGAAGCCGTCGGAATCACGGGATCTGTTCGCGGAATGCAACAGACTTCGCCCGACGGCAAAACACGTCGACCGGATTTGAGCGTGATCGATGATCCGCAGACTAAACAATCTGCTCGATCGGCAACACAAGTGGAGACCAGGCTCGAAGTGATCCAAGGGGATGTGCTCGGGCTTGCTGGGCCTGGGGAACCGTTCGCCGCATTCTGTTTATGCACGGTGGTTGAAACGGATGACGTTGCGGATCAGCTATTGAATCGTGAGAAGTATCCCGATTGGCAGGGGGATCGATTCCAGCTCGTCTATTCGTGGCCCACTGAGGAAAAGCTTTGGGACGAATATGCGGTGATGCGTGCCGAGGACCTGGCTGCCGGCAACGGCCCAAGTCGATGCAATCGGTTTTACACCAAGCATCGTAAGTCGATGGATGCAGGTGCACGCGTCGCGTGGACTGAGCGCTACGACGAGAAAACCGAAGTCAGTGCAATTCAACATGCGATGAATCTGCGGTTACGGGATCCGGATGCGTTTGCTCGCGAGTATCAGAATCAACCGGTGAGCGACGCCGAGGATGAGGATCTACTCTCGATTGATCAAATACAAGCGAAGATATCCGGCTACGGCCGTGGCGTCGTGCCACCGGAAGCGGACACATTAACCGCATTCATCGACGTGCAGGGGCAAGTACTGTACTGGGTTGTGGTCGCTCTACGTGCAAACGATTTCACGGGCTGGGTGATTGATTACGGCACGTGGCCAGAACAACCAGTGAAGTACTTCACACTTTCAAGCCTTCGTAAGACGCTCGCAAAGAAGTATCCCAAGATGGGTTTGGAGGGAAGGCTCCGAGCTGCTTTGCTCGATTGCGTCGATCACTTGTGCGGCCGCGAATGGAAAGCTCCCGACGGACGTGCAGAACGTATCTCACGCGAAGCGATCGATGCCGCATGGGGTCCGTCAACGAAGATCGTGCAAGCAGTATGTCGAGAATCACCGCATGCGGCCGTGCTGCTGCCTTACTTCGGACGTCCAATCTCTGCATCACAAAAGCCGATGGAGGAGTGGGCGAAGCAGGCCGGTGAGCGTCGCGGATTCAAATGGATTATTCGACCAACGAAGAACACGCACGGCCGTCACGTGTTGGCAGACGTCAACGCGTGGAAGTCATTCATGCATGCGAGATTATCGACGGCTGCCGGCGATCCGGGATCCCTTTCACTCTTTAAGCCAAGTACTCCGATCGAGCACCGCATGATTGCCGAGCATCTGCGAGCTGAGAAACGCAAGCGACTGCGCGGAGACCAACGCGAAACGGATCAATGGGAATTGCCACCCAATAAACCCGATAACCATTTATTCGATTGCATCACCGGTGCAATGGTCATGGGATCGGTCGCGGGTTGTGCGTTGCTTGCGCATCGTCCGTCGAAAGCGAAATCAAAAAAGAAGAAACCCGCACACGCAAAGGTGAGTTACTTATGAGCCGTCAAGAAAGCCGACCAGCTCCAGAGAATGAAACCTTTGGGAAACCAATCGTCACCGTACGCATGTCGCGAGAAGAGCGCGAGCAGCTCCGCTCCGAGGCGACAGCAGCAAACTTGAGCATGCAGGCGCTATGCCGGCAGAAGCTCGGATTGCCCCCAGACCCCAAGAGCAGGATGCATCGTTATGGCCAAGACAAAGCAGCCCAAGAGCAGAGCGAGCGATCAAGCGACGGATCAGCGGAAGCCGGTACCGAAACAGGTGCATGATATCGCGACTCGCTGCATCAATCCGGATTGTGCATCTACCGATCGCGATCCGTATTACGCGGTGATCGAACGCGATATACCGGGCGTGGACGAACACGGGCAACCGTACACCCATATCATCTGGCGACGGACCAAATGCTCCAAGTGCGGGCAGGCTCGCACGGATATCTCACGCGAGAACCGTGGCTAATGTTCGCTCTGCGAACTTCTCACGTTTTTTGGCGGACTGTTGTGGCCTTATGGTGACCGCATGAGCCGACGAGCTGATTTGCAAGCGAAACTCGAACATCTGCGAGCCATCAAGCAAAGTGGGGCAAAATCCACGACGGTGGATGGCTTAACTGTTAACTGGGATCACAAGGTGATCGATCAAGAGATCGCGAAGCTCGAGGCGGAGCTAACTGGCAAACGACGTCGCCCACGCGTGATGAATATCCGACTCAACGGATAATGGAGCAGCTCGCGAGTGTCTGATTTGTGTTTCCAAGCCGATGTGTCTCCTACAGGCCTGCACGTGCGCGATACGTACGATGCGGCGACGTCGAGCACTAAGCGACGCAGCCCTCCAGCAACAGTACAACGCGAAGATCGTGTATTGCAGAAAGCGGGACGCGTTAAGCTACAGGCAAACGCTCAAGACCTCGCTCGCAACTATGCGATCGCAGCTTGGATGGTGAGGCAGCATCTCAACTATGTTGCTCCACACGACTTTCATCCGAGTACTGGCGATCGTGGATTCGATCGCGACCTGGTGCAATGGATGCAAGCGATCAGTAGGCCGGATTACTTTGACGCCGGCAGAAGATGCACGCGGGAGAAATGGTTTCGATTGGCTGAAGCTCGTCGAGTACTCGACGGTGATGTGTTTGGCCTGATGATCAAAGATGGAACCCTCGAAGGGATCGAAGGGGACCGCGTTCAGGATCCACCACGCGACAAAGCCAAACCAAACTCAACGTGGATTCAAGGTGTGCGCACGGGCAAAGCCGGGCAAGCATACGAGTACTCGATTCACACACGCGGAAATAGTGGAACCGGTTACAATTTCAAAGAGATTCAGCCGTGGACGCGCGTGCTGCACTATGGGTTTTTCGACCGCTACGCATCCGATCAGACTCGCGGTGTCTCTCCCATCACCACGGCGCTCAATCCGCTGCGGGATGTGTACGAGGCGAAAGACTATGCCCTCGCAAAGGCGAAAGTCTCACAGCTCTTTGCGCTCGCATTCTTCCGTGATGCTGATGAAGCGATCGGCGACGATGATCCACCGCCGGCAGCCGGAGCTGCAGACGGTGGCGACGAATCGGACGATGAAACCGAGAACGGTGGCCCGCGTTACGAAGTCGACTTCGGCAAAGGCCCTGCCTTGCTCGACCTCGATGCCGGCGATCGTGCGGAATTCTTAGAGAGCAAGAATCCGAGCACCGAGTTTGTCAACTTCATGGCGACCGTCATTATGGTTGCGATGAAGGCGCTCGATTTGCCTTACTCGTTTTATGATGAAAGCCACTCGACCTGGCACGGATCGCGTTCGGGCTGGTTGCATTACGAGCGTTCCTGCAGGGACAAGCGGGATGATCAGCAAGAGTTACGTCGACGCTGGACTCTGTGGCGCATGACGCTTGGCATTCTCGATGGCGATTTCACGCTGCCGAGTGGTTGGACGCTGAAGGATGTGAAGTTTCGCTGGGTGCCACTCGGTATGGCGTGGTGGAAACAAAGCGAAGAGGTGCGAGGGGATATCGAAGCGGTGGCAGCCGGATTCGATTCACCGCAAGAGATCTGCTTGTCGCGTGGCAAAGACACGTACGAGGAGAACGTTCGCAAGATCATCGAAGCAATCAAGTTTGCGGAAGAAGTGAGCGAGCAGGAACTTGGCTACAAGTGGTCGCCACGATTTGATCCGGGCCCACCGCCAACAGTTATCAACACGGGGCAATGAGATGACGAAAGAGACTGCACCGCACGCCAGCGGCGAACATACAGCTCCAGCGGACGCCTTCCGTTTCACTTGTGATGCGCAGTTTAAAGACGCTGCGAGCACTCGTGACGCGAAAGGGGTACGTGAGTATCCGGTGTCTGTAGTCGCGCGTCGCGGTGGCGTGGTCGAGCATTGGTATTGGGGCCGCATTTGTCACAACTTGGATGGCGTACGCACCAAAGAAAAAGT
This sequence comes from Ottelia alismoides, assembly GCA_037367405.1. NCBI lineage: Eukaryota > Viridiplantae > Streptophyta > Magnoliopsida > Alismatales > Hydrocharitaceae > Ottelia > Ottelia alismoides. Next base: position 59,571 of record JAZKJV010004578.1, read on the forward strand.
GGCGCTTGATTGGTGCCACACCAATGAATTGATCGGATACGCCGATAGCATCAGCGCAAAGAGCGGGCAACTTGTGCTCGATGGCAAGCTGATTTCAATCATGGAAGATGATCGAGCCGACGAAATCGGCCGAAAGGGTGTTGCTGGCATTCCGTTTGAGTCTTCGATCTTCTGGGATCCAACCACGGCTATCGTGCATTGGTTGCAAGAAGGCATGAAAGAGCAAGTTAACGGGCAATCGATCGAAGGGCCCTGCTATGTGGTCGACGAATGGGATCTGCGGGGCCAAGCGATTTGTCCCTACGGTGTCGACTCGCAAACCAAAACTCAGTTTTCCTCGGCCGGTTTACCGGCCTCTGTTTCCTTGAAAGTACGTGAGGCCGCGATGAGCGCAAACGCTACTGCTGACAGCAACCCGACGAAGGATGCTGCAACCAAAACGGAGTCGACTGCAACGGGCAATGCGACTCAAACCACCACGGCAACTGCTGATAGCAGCAAGCCGGCCACAACCACCACAACAACCACGACCAGCGGTGCCACCACTGACAACAGTGAACGCACTTCGTTGAAGCGGTACATGGACAAGTTTGGTGATGCCGCCGGTGCACGCTACTTCGCCGATGGCTTGACCTATGAGCAAGCCTTGGAGAAGCACTGCGACGCCTTGCAGGGTCAGCTCAAGACGGCGACGGATGCGAAAGCCGCAACCGATGCCAAGCTCGCAAGTGTCGATCGAGGCGCGGAACAGCCGACCACAGACTACGCAGCTCCGACAAAGGACAGTCCGCAGCGCAGCAAATTTGTGAAATCGCTACCTAACTGAGCGATTCGCGTAAACGTCCACACTTTTTCAAACGCTTGGCGGCGCTGACCAAGGGTTTTAAGTCATGGCTGATTCACTTACCTCGCTCGCTGATTTGGTCAAAATCAACGATGCGAATTTGTCCCCCAACGAGTCCTCAGACTTGTTGCAGGATGCGCCGCTGATCGCAGCACTCGCAGCGGAAACCGCATCGAACGGAACCACGCACAAGTACCTCAAGGAAACCGGCGCTCCGGTTGTCGGGTTCCGTGCAGTGAATGCAGGTGCAGATATCTCGACCGATGCGGATACGCTGGTCTCGATCGACCTGAAATTCGTCGACGCGAAAAGCTTCATTGATGAGGCGATCGTAAAGGGGCAAAGCGGCAACGCAACGCTCCGTGAACGCATCGTCGAGCGCAAGAACCGGCGACATTTGCGAGAGGCATTTGCGGTCCTCGAACGCCAACTGTTCTACGGTACCGGTACCGGTGGGAACGCCGCAGGGTTCGCTGGGATCTGCGACAACGCAGGGTTCAACGGGCTCACTGATGCGATGGTGTTGAACGCTGGCGGCACAGCTCCACAGAGCGGAGCGACCTCGCTCACCAGTTGCTTCTTTTTCCGAGCTGGCGAAGAAGAGGCACGCGTTGTCCTCGGCAATGAAGGCAACATTGAGATCGGCGATACGTACATCGGTCCGTATCGAGATGGCGATGGCAAGACACTCATGGGGTACTACACGCCGATTAGCGGTTGGGCTGGATTTGCGTTTGGCTCGATCTACTCGGTAGGCCGTATCTGCAACATCGACGTAAGTGATGCAAGCACCAAGCCACTGACGGACGTGCTGCTGAGCAAAATGTTTGCCCGCTTTCCTGCGAGCAAAAAGCCCACACACATTGCGATGAGCACCAAGTGTGGTGGCACTCTGCAGAGAAGTCGCACGACGTACAGCCCGACGGGGAACCCAGCTCCATGGCCAACCGAATGGAATGGGATTCCGATCGTTTACACCGATCAGATTCGCAACATCGAAGGCGAAGTAAGCTGATCGCCTGAGGGCTAACGAAGTCAAATGGATACACCCCTTGCCCAAGCGACGCGGAGTGCTTTCGCCGCCACGCTCTGCGTCGCCGGCAAGGCTGGTACATACAGCCACCGCGATCAATCACGCAAAACAAAGTTTGTCGTGAGTGCCCCGGTTGCTGAAGGAATTCGAGCTGATGCCGATATGTCGATCGATGCCAAGCGATTTGATTTGCTGGCACCTTATGACGGGCTCGGTGAAGGGGAGGAATTCCTAGAACCCGAACTCGGTGGCACGGTTGAACTGTCCGACGGTCGAACGTTTGAACTGTGCAATGGACCATCTGGCTCATGCTGGCGATGGTCCGATGGGCAACAAACGTTTCTCCGAATTCACGCACGAGCAGAATGAGCGCGACACGCCTGGAAATCGCCGATGCATTAGTCGAGGCCCTGCAGGAGCTCCTCGACGATGTGGACGACCTAGTGGTCGAACGGCGTATCGTGCCGAATTACGAGGCGAAGGATTTGGGAGATACGCACATCGTCGTTGTCCCGGGTGACCGTGATGACACGATTGAAACACGTGCGACGAACCTAGGCGGCAAAACAATCCAACTCGGTGTGATGCGGCGATTGCCGACGGCTGAGGCGGAGTCACCCGACGGCGTGCAGGGTGAGGCATTGGACGCACTGGTCAACCTGGTCGATCGAGTGTGCGATTTGTTTGGCGAAGATGGCGAGTTGCGGGGCATGCCGATGGCAAATGCCGATTGGATGGCCCTGGAACTTGCAATACCTGTCAACGCAACTTTGCTCACTGATCACCGTATCTTTCAATCAATCATTCAACTCACCTATCAGGAGTAAACGCCATGGGTCGCAAAGGCAAAAACGTAAAGCTGTACATCGCTGTGGATCCCCAAGCGCCAACCCATTTGGAAGTGAAGCGCAGCGGTGATATTGATCTGGGCTTGGACAAGGAGTCGGAAGAATACAACTTCCGTGGTGGTGACTATTCCTACAATGCGACTGGAGTCCGCAAGGCCCCGCTCAGCTTCAAGTACTTACGCTCTCCTCCTGCATTGGCAGGCAGCGGGGAAACCGATGCCGGCGACGCTGTGTACTTAGCCCTGATGGCGAGTTTCGTAAACTCGACCGCATTGCTTACCACGGTGCTCGACGGACCCATCGCCACCGCTGGTTCCGCCGGCTGGCGTGGTTGCTACGAGGTGAAAAAAATGTCGCTCGCTGCTCCCGTAAACGGTGTTGAAGCGTACGACGTTGAAATGGTGCCAGTCGAGTACTCGTATATGAATTCGAGCACGCGAGTGGACATCGAGTTTCAAGCCCTAACGATTTCGGCTTGATCGTAATCTCGCATCAATTGCAAATAGATTAAACGGAGTTTGGCTATGTCACTGGAAACCATTCGCGAGCGGTATGCAGCAGCGAAAGCACCGTCGGTCATGCTTACCAATATCGAGCGATCGTTATTGGTAGCAGCCGTTTCCGAGCTGGAATGTCCCGCCGCCGATTGGATCCGTGATATAGCCTCTAAATATCAGCACGTGGACACCTATGTCCAACGTGCTCAACTGGGCGAGCTGCTTGAAGCCCTCGCCCCAAGTGCGGCCGAATCAATCACGGATGAACCATGCCCCGCAGCTTCACCGACAACGCTGGAAGAACCTGGACGTTCACTCTCACCATTCCCGAGGCTCGCCGAATTAGATCGCGATGCGGAGTAGATCTGCTCGAACCAGAGCAACTCCGCGCCGCAGCTTCTGATTTGGTGCGTTTCATCGATCTGATGTTTGCAGCTTTGGAACTTCAGGCCAAGGATCGCAACATCACCGACGAACAATTCGGCGTCGCGATCGAGGGGCACGTCGACGAAGCCTGCGACGCGTTCCAAGGGGAGCTCGCCGATTTTTTCCGCCGAGTCGGCCGCGTCAAAGCAGCCGAGGCCCTCGAAGTCGGAATGGAGGCCGGAAAGCAACACGCGGACGCGGTCAACGCAAAACTCGATCGACCAACGCTGAAGGCATTGATCGAGAAGGATCTTGCGTCCGATATGGCGAAACTCGACGCAGCGATCGCGGCAGTCAAACCTGGTGCCGCATCGCCGCAATCGCAGCCGTCGCCGGATTCACCTTAGAAAGTCCGATCACGCTGCGAGAGTTGTTTGCGGCCGCACGTGCGAAACAGCGAGAGACGTGGAACCATACCGCGTTTCTCGCAGCGGCCGTGCATAACTCGCAGTGTGCTGAGAAAAGCCAATTAGTGTCGCCGCTTGAGCTGCATCCCATGTACGCCAAGCGACACCGCAGAGCGCGTGGCATTGCTCTCGATAGCGAGACTGTGAGACTGATCGCCGCAGGGATGAAAAAGTGATATGCAACCACAATTCTCACTGTCGGCATTCGTGCGAAGTGTGGTGGTCGATGGGGCGATCATCAAACGTGCAGTTGATCGAGCTGGTGATGCAAACCTGAACCTCGCTGGTGCTTTCTTACGTATTCGTGCGCGATCAATGCTGAGGCGTCGCAAGAGTGTGAGCGCACCAGGTCAGCCGCCGAGTGTGCATAGTCGCGATAGCATTGCGACGCTTAAAAACATTCGTTGGGCTGTCGCCGGCAGTAGCTTAATCGTTGGCCCCATGCGAGCAAATCAAGTCGCACTCGTGGACGGATCCAGTAAGACCGTTCCGGAGCTGCTCGAGAAAGGCGGTAATGCGACCATCCACGAGGAAAGCTATGACGGCTTGAAGTGGTTTCGACGTGATCTGCGACGTAATGCACGTGTTGAAAAACGTTATCGCATTCGCAAAGCCAAGTATCAGCCGCGGCCCCTGATGCGCATGGCCTTCGAACGCGAGCTCGCAGCGGGCAAAGTTCTGAAGGTTTGGGAAAACAGTGTGAGGGCAGCATGAGCGCAGCAGCAGGAATCAAAGCCGGACGTGCTTACATCGAACTGGGCCTGAAGGAAAACATCGCTCGCGAGATTACGCGAGTCGGTGCCAAGCTGCAGAGTCTCGGCCGTAGCGCGACGCTGATCGGTGGCACTGCACTCGGGGCAGCGGCCGGGATGGGCGCGCTGCTACTCAAGCCGCTGCAGCTCGCCGGTAACCTCGAGCAAACGCAGACAAAGTTTGCGACGATGCTGGGATCCGCTGAGGCTGCAGTCCGGATGCTCGATTTTCTGAAACAGAAAGCGGCCGCGACTCCCTTTGAGTTGGCTGATTTACAGAACGCCACAGAGACGTTGCTCAACTTTGGTGTTGATGCTCGCAAGATCCCCGAGGCGCTCGATGCACTCGGCAATGCGAGTGGTGGCAATGCTGAGCGGTTTAAGTCGCTGGCGCTCGTATTCGGGCAAGTGTCCGCAAACGGCCGTTTAACCGGTCAAGATCTGCTGCAGATGGTCAACGCGGGATTTAATCCCCTGCAGGAGATCGCGAAACGTACGGGCGAAACGATGGAGGATCTACGCAAGCGGATGAGTGACGGGGAAATCTCCGTGACGGAACTGGAGATTGCGTTTCAATCAGCTACCGGACCGGGCGGCCGATTCTTTGGGCTGATGGATGCACAGAGCAAAACGTTGCTCGGCCGATTTTCCACGTTGAAAGATGAGATCGCTGCGACCCTATTACCGATCGGCACGGCGCTAAGTCCGGTGGCAATGCGTGTGATTGATTCGGTTTCCAGAATGCTGCCACCCCTCGCGCAATTCTTCACCGCGAATCAACGGTTAATTCAAATCGTCGGCATCGCAACCGTGTCGCTCGCTGCGATCGGTGCGGTGCTGATTGCTGCCGGCGGAACTGCCATGGTCGCCGGTGCCGCAATCTCTGCACTCAACGTGGTTATTCCGATCTTGATTGCAGGTGTGGGATCACTGCGGTTTGCTCTCTCGCTCTTAATGAAGTCGATTGGATGGATTAGTATTGGTTTGCTGGCCTTCAAGTTGGTGATGATTGGCGTGCACGCCTTACTCGCTTCGGGCGTGGTGCAAAGAGCGATCGATGGATACACGCGACTTGCGAATGTCATTAGGCAAAAGCTACGGACTGCCAGCGATGCGCTTACTGAGTTTGGATCCGCAGTCTATGAGCGACTCTCTGCTCCAGTGGTTCGCATTACGCGTGCGCTGATGTTTCTGATGCGAGAAAAGCAATTTGCGTCTGCCGCCAAGCTGCTCGGAACCGCGATCGCACTCGGCATTGTGACGGGTCTACTCAAGCTCGCGACGGCGATTCCTGCAGCGTTAGCGCGATTAAGAACCTCGGTGGCAAGTGGGTTGGTAGTTTTAGAGGGTGTTTCGCCGCGATTAGCTTCCATAGCACGTGCGGCCGTCGCAGTGGTCGGACCATTGCTAAGCGCAGCAACGGCCATGAAGCTGTTGCGATTCGCCGGCATGGGCCTCGCTTCCGTGCTCCGAGTGCTGTCTGTGACGCTTTTGACACCATGGGGATTGTTACTCGTCGCGATTGGTGCCGTGGCTGCAGTGGTGTATCGCTTCGGTGATCAACTCGGTGTGTCGTTCGATCAAACCATTGGACGCATTGCGGAGACGATTCGAGCGATCATGGTCACCGCACGTGCGATCGTGAATCAGTACGGTGGCGAGATCCTTGCGAAACTGCGATCGGGCGAGTATGCGGCCGCTGCATCGCTTGCTTGGCAGGGTGTGGTGAGTGCCATCCGTTCGGCCATGGCGATCGCGATGGCACGCGTGCAAGCTGGTTTCGCGTACGTGAAAACTGCAGCCGGAGCTGCTGCATTGCCACTCGCTCCCGTGATGGAGTTTGTGCAACGGTTCGCAGCGGCCGTCGCCACGGATATCGCGATGATCGCAAGCTTTGCGAAACGCGTTGGCACGTTTCCTCGCCGGGCTCGGTAAATCGGTGATGGGAGTCCTCGAACGATTTCCGTGGCTCGGCACCGTGCTCGGGCACGTGGGCGTGATCGTAGGCGTGGCTACGGCTGCGATCGTCGTGCTAGCAGGCGCGATCGTGTTTCTCACAGCTCCGCTCGTGCCGCTTGCTGCAATCGTGGTCAAAGCAGCCGTGGCACTACGAACGACTTGGATGGCACTCAAGGCCGTTGGTGGCGTGACGGCGATCGTCGGGCGTGGATTGTGGTCCGTAGGCGGTGCAGCTCGTGGAGCTGGTGGTCGCATCGTGGGCGCGATCCGTGGGATCCCCGGTTTGTTCCTAAATCTACGCTCGCGAGTGATGGCAGCATTGCCGATGTTCCAGCGTTTTGGATCCGCGATCGTACGTCTGCTTGCGGGCGGTAACTGGAAAGCTGCTGCAGCGGTCGCTGGGACTGCAATCCTGGTCGGACTTATCACCGGATGGAAACGCATCGTTGAAGTTGTGCCGGCGTATGCTGCGAAGCTCAAAGCGCAAATCTTGGCTGTGGCACCGTGGATGGCTCCGGTAATCGGTGCAATTACCAAGGTCGCGAAGGTAATTGGTGGGGCTTATCTGCTGATCGGAACGTTTGCCTTGGGCGCTGGGGCCTGGGTTGTCCGCTTCGCGCAACAAGCCTGGGAGGCCCTGCAGGATCTTCCCGAGTTTCTAATGATGTGGGGGCAACAGATTTGGGAGTTTGTGCAAAACGGGTTTGGACGTGCTGTGGCGATAGTGCAAACGCTCTTTGCCGCATTGCCTCAGACGGCCAGCACTTCAATGGGATCCGTGGGTGCGGTGATCGGCACGGTGATTGAATGGATCAGCACAACGTTTGGGCAGCTATCCGCGTACGTCTCGACGGTGTGGGGATCCATGAGCAATGCACTGATGGCAGGAAACTTTGGCCTCGCTGCAGAGATCGCCATGACTGAGGTGCAGCTCGTGTTCTTGAAGGCCTTGAATTGGCTGAAGCAGGCCTGGGCATTAACTGTGTTCGGTATGGGAACCGTGTTCTCGACGTTGGCTGACACGGTGCGTGATATCTTCCAGACGATCGTGGATTGGATCGCGACGGCGATCCTGAAGGCGATGGGGCTAATTCAGTCTCTGTTGCAAAAGGCCTCTAACCTGCCCGGTATTGGAACGAAAGCAGCAGAAGCTGCTCAGAGCATGGGCGACATGCAACAAGCGGTGCAAACGTTGCAACAAAGCAATCAGCAACGTGATCAACAAACCGCTCGTGAACGTGCACAGCGAGAACAGGGACGCTTTGCAGCGCTGACGAATCGACTTTCTAACAATCAAACCGATATCTCGACGGTTGAAGCGAAGCGAAAAGAGTTACAGGCAAAAGCCGCACAAGCGGTCAACAATGCAGGTGGACCCAATGCACTGGCGAACACGCTTGGAGGCTTGCAAGCAAATCTCGCCGCATCACTCCAGCAACAGCTTGCCGGCGTCGATGCAGCTCGTGCCGCTGCAGATGCCGAAGCGGCCGCAAAGAAAGCGAACGCAGATAAACTCGCCAAGAGATCGCAGTTTGCCGGCAATGAAGCAATGAGCCTCGGCAAAGCTCAGAGCGTCGGATCGTTCTCCGCTGCGGCCGCAAATCTGCTCGGTGGTGGCAACGTGCAAGACAAGATCGCCAAAGCGACGGAGCGAGCTGCGAAAGCCGGTGAAGCGACGGCAGCCGGTGTGCAGAAACTCAATAACAAACCAGAGCCAGCATTGGGGTAATGCTATGCCGGATTGGGAAGCCTACTACGTCAAAGAACTGTTTCCGAACACGGGGCGACTGTTGCCTGGTCGTCGTGGCGATAAACGTCGTGATTGGCTGGTGGTCGGTCCCGAGGATGAAGTCGACCTGGTGGACTATCTGGAAACCGGTGGGCCTGCTGGCGAGCCGATGATTCCGGTCGTGCTCAATGGTGCCGGAGCTGCGGAACTTACGTGGACTCTACTGCGCGAGAAGCCCGTACCGCGCTGGAAGATCGAGGTTTCGTACAAGGATGGTAAACCGCCCGTCGGTGAATTCCGAATGAGCTGGGATACTACTGGCGCCACGGTGCGAGTACTGCAAAGCAAATCGACTCGCAACGTATACACGGCTTCCGGGTTTACAGCTCCGGATTTTGAAGGGGCCATCGGGATCCGCGATGGAGAGCCTGAAGGCTGCGACGTCGTTGTATCTGCACTCAAGCTGACGGTCGACGCCACGATTCATGCATCGTTCATCGACATGGACTATCTGCGCACACTGAGTGAAATCACTGGACGCGTCAACTCAACATCGATTTGGAACTTTGCGGCCGGCGAGTTATTGTTTCTTGGCTCCAGTGGTTCGATTCAGATGCCGCTGGACTATGACGCGGATTGGCGATCTGAGAACAATCTGCAAATTCAATTTACGTTCCTCGCTTCGAAGAACGCAACTGGTCTATCCGTCGGCCCGATCACTGGCATTACAAAGCAGGGGCATGACTATCTTTGGTTGTTGCAGCTCCCAGCGAAGAGCGCAAACCGGAAAGCCTTAGTGGCCAAGGCCGCGTACGTGGAGCAGGTTTATCATAGCCACGACTTGCGGTCGACGCTCAAGATCGGAGCGATGCCGGTATGAGCAAGCGTTACGATGCAGGGACACCGCTGGCGGCGGCGATCACTGCAAAGGATTGGAACGAAGTACTCGACACTCGCGATCGAGTATTCAATGCAGCGAATGGCGTGCGTGATTTACTCGCTGCCTCGCCGGTCGTCACGGTTCTATGTCAGGTCGACCAGGCTGCTGCCATCGATGCCGGCGACATTGTGGAGTTGCGGCCCACGGATTTCACATTGCCGGCAGAGGATATGACGGATCAACTGTTTCAGGAAGCGCTTTTAAAGTGCAAGCACTTTCCGACGGAAGATGCAAATCCTTTGCGTGCAGCGTTCGGTGTAGCCGTTCAACCTGGTGCGCAAAACGACTTTATCAAAGTCGCCATCACGGGAGTTGTTGTAGCGAAAGTAGATGGAACGGGAGCGTGGGGGTATGTTTCAAAAACCGATCCCGAGCGACTAGAAACTGGCGCGAGTGGGTTTGCTCGAGTAATTCAGCAACTCACTGAAAACTATTCGCTTTTGCAGCTCGGCCAAACGCAACCGGTTTTTAGATTTGTGAAAACGGCCTCGTTGCCGTACGCGATCCAAGATGCGGCCGGGGATGACGTGACTGACACGGCTGCGTTTGTTGAGTCCCCGTTCATTGACCCGCATTCTATCGTCACGGCCATGCAGCAAGATGGTGATGGGACCGCGATCTGGGTGCGTAACGAAAAGCTGTACGTGATCCAAGGGACTTGCTAATGGGTTGGTTTCCTTGCTGCAACAATACCTGCAAGATATTCGATTCAGCACCGTGGACCGGTTGGCACGGTGGCACTGTCACTGGCGACACGCTCAAACTGGATCCACTCGATACCGCATACACTGACGCGCTAGATGGGACGAATGAGTGGCATCACGCGATTGTGCATCTGAGGACGCATGCCGACGTTGGCATTTCGTCTGATGTGTTCCTCGATGCGCGCATTCGCTTTGACGACGTCGATGAGATCCGTGTGACGATCAGCGATTGCATGGTTGTGGTCGAAGGGCGATTCTGTAAGCCGCTGAGGCTGCGCAATGTCACTGAGGAGGAATGCGTTTCGTGCGAAGATTATGCAGTGATCAGCGGCGGTGCTGGTGGACGCTGCGAGCAAGCGATCGTCACGGCAATACGGTGTGGTGATTACATTCAGTGGTTAGTCGATTTGCTCAATGCGGACGGCGAACGCATAGTGCTCTATCCGCTTGGTAGAGTGAGCATTCCTGTCACCGCGAATCGGCGATGGAGCATTAAGAATGTTGGCGAGTCAAATCTTGAGCTAGTCAGTTCGCAAGGGTATGGAAGCCTCGAAGCTGCGCCTAACGGCGAGTGCGAGCGCGACTGTGTAGCCGAGGTGCCGTGCGAAGAGCCGTCCGAGCCATGTGTAGAAAAGCGAGGTGGTTATCAAATCGTGATGGAGGTTAGTGGGTTCCCTGTAGCTGCGGACTTTGTTGCTTATTACCAATCAGGTAACGCTTCGTCCGCAGAGAACGGATTCGATTGCAAAGTCACGACCACGGTCACGGGCCTAGATCAGCTCAATGGTACGTACATTGGCGTGCCGCAAGCTGATCCTAACCCTTGTTTTCCTCTTCCATACGTTGACACAACGTGGGGCGTCGGCAGCTGGTCGGCAACTCGAACGATCGAGCAGGTAGACGACAACGGTGAGTATTGCACGTTATGCACGGAGTGGGGTCCATCATCGGGACCGTTGTTTGCAAGGATAATGGAATCGCTGTTCTTGGCTGGCTTCCCACCATCTGTATCGGCCAATGGATGGATGGGATACGTCTACGGCTTTCCCGCTGCCCCTTGGTGCTACTTCTTAGAAAATGGCCAGTCAATGTCCAATGGCAACCCGCTCTGTTTCTTGAGTGGCGTTGGCTTCTCTGAAGTGTCCCCTATCCTCAATGGTTTTCGTGTTTGCGGAACGTGTGCCAACCAGGATGAAGAATGGGAAAACTTTCTGGGGTTCACGGAAGCCCCTGACCCGTTTAGCGGCATCGTTTATGTGGATCCGCTTAAGTCAGTGAAGATCCGCGTCTATCTGATGCAGGTGAGCATCTGATGAACCATTGCGCGAAGTGTGGTGCCGTAATTCCTGCAGGCGCGATTAACGTAAGATGCAGTTGCGGCAAGATGGCCACCCCAGCGATTCCACGGGAGCATGTTTCGCATGAGCGCCCCAAGGTCGATCGGGCACGCTTACAGGCTAGACACGAGCAATGCAAATCGTGTCGGCATCACAACGGCGCTGAATCTTTCTTCCACGGCGCTGACTGTAAAAAATTCTCTTGCCATCGCGGTTATGAAATCCACTTGCTCTTCAGAGAGTGGCCCGATGGCCAGTGCGTTTACCGAATCGAGAAATAGCCGTCAGTTGGCCTCGAACACATAAAACGCAAAGAAATCCAAGCAAATTGCCCGCTTTGTTCGATATCGCATGCAAATCCACGCGAAATCGAACAGGCGGGCAAGCAAGTGTGTCGTATCGCTCGATGGTTCCCTTCGGGGTCAGGGTCGCGCGAGATCAGAAAGAACCTATGTTCTAGGATCGGCTTCGAATTCCCCAAGCAACTGCAGTATTCCTTCGATGATTTTATCGATGGCCCGAGTTTGGTTTGTTACTTCTGTTCCTTCGATGCGCACCTCATTGTTAGGGTGTAGGTGCAAAGTCAGACCACTCATTGCCCTGCCGTTTGATTCATAAAGCAGATTCACATAGCCGAAAGGCGCTTTATGCTCTGCGAGCTCGCCTCTAATCTCGAACTCTCGGTCTGCAAATACAAACTGCACCTTCATGTGATAAACTTGCACTCTTTCGATTACTTCATATTTGCCAAGTACTTTGGCAATGTAGCTTAGGTAGTCTTGAATTTCATTGCGACGTTCAAGCACCTGCTTTAGTCGCTTTTTCAATTCTTCGTTTACTTCGGACATGATCATTCATCCTAAAACGGAATAGGTAAAGACAAACACTTTTTCACATCTACTCAGCGGCGAGTATCACCCATCGCAGCACCAGCGATACACAGTAGGTGTAGCACGAGGCCTGGGATAATGAACGCTACGTATCCAATCGCTGTGAAGACAAACCAGGCAATGCCGTTGAACACTTGGCCCTTGTACATTTGGCCTAAGCCTGGAATTAGAAAGCTCAAGAACGCCGCCACGAATCGATTCCAGCGAGGCCTTGCGACAACAACTGTTGTGTGAGTGTGAACGGTGTTGACCATGTTCATCACGGGAGCCACGCTTACGTTTACTGCCGGTGTCGCTTGGGGCGGATAATGAGATTGCGATTGGGCTGGAATGGGTTCGCGTGGCCGACCATCTAAGAACTCGTTGCAGTGTCTGCACTTCACAGCAACACGCATAATCTGCTCGCCGCAGAACGGGCAGTTAATCACATCGACGACTTGTGTTGGTCGTTCCGGTACAGGGACAGGAGTGATTACTTGCGGCTGGGGATTCGCCGGCAGCTGCGGTTTAGGTTGCACCAATGGCACAGTCTCAGGCGGTGGGCCTTCGATGCGAGGAAATAGGTTTTTTATCTTGGAAGCTGGCACCCAATCCGTGTCACCGCGTTTCACTTTGGTGCTCGGGGAAATTCTATTATTAGTTGCAAGCTGCTTGAGTTGGGCCGAAGTCATTGGACCAACCATTTTGCCCTTGTGCTCGACAAACCAATCTTCATTCGACATGGGATTTTCTTTGTGTCCTGCAAAGCGGAGAACTCGACGCCTTACATAATTGCGAAGAGCATGAATAACCCGCCAAATTTCACGAGATTTCCCAAGTTGGTTCCGCAGACACCCCCATGCATAATGGTATGACTGTTTCAGCATTGGCGATTGCGTTCTTCAATCGCATCAGTCCGGAGACAGTAATGGGATCTGCTTCTAGCCTGATCGCTTCGTCTACGAGCGAAAGCACACGAAGTCTCTCAACGGCTAAGCCAGAAGCGAAGGCTGCATCAATTGCGGTCACGGTCAGGCACCATGGGTGGAGCGATCGGCCGGCTGATCGCTGAGGGTTCGACGTAATGGATCTTGGCCACCATCGTCCCGGTCGACGGTGCATGGCCAAGGCCCCGAGCTGCTGTTTCGATCCCGTCCCGCTTTGTAACTTCGGTCGCGAAAGACTTACGAAGCGCTCCCAAGGCCTCCCCGCGACGCTTGATCACGCCTAACTCTGCTGCTTTGGCGTACAAGCGTTTTTCCCAATGTCGCAACCCGCTCTTTGTGAGCGGAAATATCAACTCACGCTCTGGCGATCTAATTACATCGATCGAACGGACGGTGTGCGTGCTAATTTCCACCTTGTGCGGCCGCTTCACCTTACGTTGCACGAGACGAATCTCGTTTGCCATCGATTTGACTGAACGTAAGTCGTAGCACGTCACCAGCGCGAAGCCCGGTTTCAAATCCAATGCGGATTCTTGCAATCATCAAATCAGTCGCCCGCGATCCCGCATCGCATACAGCCTTTGAGCAATGCCGCCGCCTCGAGAAGTGTGCGCACATCAGCCACATTCCGCGCCATCACAACTACGGGAGCTGGTCTGGTTTTTCGTAGCCGGCGTTGATCGTAATAGCGCACGAGACCTCGCTCGGCCGCGTAGTTCCAAATCGCAGTGAGGCCACGTTTGCGATTGTGGACTGTGGTCGGGACTTATCTTTGTCAGACTCGCGAGCCAAGCATTGACGCGAGCCTCGAGTAAATCGTCGGTGGTCGCTGGATGCCCGAGAAACTCACCAAAACACTGATTGCTTTTGCGGTACTGCTGGGCCGTCTGTTGTTCGAGAGGACGCTCGCCAAAACAAATCATCAAGGATGTTTTCTAATCTCATGTTGCGGAACCTGGTGATTAAAGTGGATCCGCTTCCGTGCACAAGTATGAACGTACGATTTGGACACTTGGGCTAAAAAAATCTCCTCGAAATACCACACGGATTCAAAATCCGGCATCGCAAGATGTGTGGGTTCGACTCCCACCTCCGGTACTCTCTCTAGTGGGATAAGCGTCTCGCTTGTCACTAAAGTAGCTGAACTGGCCACAGGTCAGAGGAGTAAGCTGTGAGGAATAAGCGAGAAGACTTGTTCTTAACCCTCTGGCTTATCGCTTAAAGCTTACGGCTCAAAGCTTTCTGAATTCTGGCGAATCCAGCTACGCTTGGCTCACAGGCGGGACGCCTATGCCACTTTGCTGCGGAGGGTCGTGTTGCCGCCGCAGAGACTGCGATAGAAAGCGTTACGTGTTAGCAACTCTGTATGCGATCCACGATCGGCAATCCGGCCTAGCTCCATCACGACGATTTGATCGGCAAGCTCAAGAGTGCTGGGCCGATGCGTGATGATGATACCGGTGCGGCCGCACAGATATTCACGCAATGCATCATGTATCAACATCTCGCTTTCAACGTCGATCTGGCTCGTTGCTTCATCCAAAATCAAAATATCGGGATTACGCAAGAAGGCACGTGCGAGTGCAAGCCGTTGCATTTGGCCGCCGCTTAGTCGCACTCCATGCGCGCCGATGACGGTTTCATAACCAGATGCTAGTCGCTGATTGATGAATTCATCCGCGTGAGCTTGTTTCGCCGCAGCAATCACCGCGGCACGATTGGCCCCAGGGGTTCCATATCGAATGTTGTTGTAGATCGTGTCTTCAAAGATCACAGGATGCTGCGTCACTAAGCCAATGCGGCGACGCAGATCGCGCAATGACATGCGATCAATGGCCGTATCATCCAACATCACTTGTCCAGCTTGCGGATCGCCCAAGCGACAAAGCAAACTGATCAAAGTACTTTTGCCAAGATCCGTTTGGCCCCACAACGGCGATCGTTTTGCCATGCGGGATCGATAGATCGAGGCCATCGACGACGAGCGGTCCGGCAGGATAACGATAGCTCACATCTTTGAATTGCAAACAACGGTGAGGTCGTGCAGGTTTCTCAGGACGCTTGGGCTCGGTAACTCGAACTTGCGATTTCAATGCTTCGCGAATGCGTGTTGAACTGGTTGCGGCGCGTTGTAATGATCCCCAAACTTCGCTCATTTGCGCGCGGGATCGCTGGCACCAATCAGCATTGCAAAGAACAACATGACTTGACCGAATTCCAGTGGTCGGCGCGTCATGGGAATACCGAGCAATGCGGTCTTTTGATTAAGTACTAAGTAACCACCGGCGAGCACCGCCATCATCACCATAAGCATGCCGAGCAATTCTGAGATCGGCCGTCCCAGTGCGTTATACCAAGCCAGACGCATGCTTCGGCGGAAATATTGCAAGCCTATGATTCGGAATCGTGTCCGTTCGTGGCCTTGCGCGTTATAGGTCTTCACGATGCGAATCGCAGCCAATGATTGATTGACTTGCGTATAAAGCTGCGTCATCTCTTCCATAACCCGGCGATTCGCACGGCGCACCGAACGATTCAGCGAGCTAATTGCCAATGCCATCAACGGCGCGCTTGCCATGATTAGCAATAACAGCGGCCAGCAAATGTAAGCGGCAACACCAAGGCATACGATGAGCTTTAATGGCTCTCGAATCAATCGTCCGAGTAATGTCTGCAATCCATCAGCAACATGTTCAATGTCGTGGGTCAACCGCGTCAACAATGGCCCTGAGCCGTGCTCACCAAACTTCTCCAGGTCCATGCGCAATGATTTGCGGAACAACTGCGTTCTGATTTCTAGTGCCGTGCGTTGCACGATGTCTTGAACGAGCATCAAGTTGGCACTGAATGCGACCAGCTTCAGCACGGTTCCGATTAACAGAACCACAATCACAAGTACGAGTGTCTGAAACGGAGTTTTCGGCAAGTATTCTTGAGCATAGGGTTGGACCCACTGCAGCACCTGGGCACGCTTCCGATCCGCTTCGTACTCAGTTTTTGCCACCTCAAGCCTTCGACGAATCGCTTGACGCTCATCCTGAAAGCTGGTTTCACACAACTGTGTTTCAAGGCGGGTCAGTTCAGCGGCTGCGGCCGTTTCTTTCGTATGCAGCGTGCTGAGTTCTTCGGCGATGTACTGCGGGCCCCCTTTGCCAGCGAATACCACTTTGACAATCGGGTAGAGGGCACCGATGTTCGTTCCCCAAAGAGCCGCCACAAAGACGCTCGTGAAGAGAATGCCGGCGAGGGTCCAGCGCCGCCGCGCTGCCATACCTGCGAAGTGCCAAAAATCTCTCATCCCCAATGACCATCCGTAGTCGAGGTGTCGCTCTTAGGAGTCCCGTTTTAACGGAAAGCGATTGCGCCCTTCCGCTCCGGCCTCCGTCACTTTGGACTTGTACGCAAAATGGGCAAGGCGTGCCAAGAGAAGAATCGTCGAACATTTGCCCCGAAAGCCCGCCTGGACCATAATCGACAGCCTCCCTTCCAAATTCCTTTCAATCGCTCACAAAAGGTTTTTTCCGCATGGCTCGCAATCTTTCTCGCCCCCCACGCTCCTGGCTAAATCGTATTTTCTTGGCCGGTTTTTCTCTGACCACCTCTGTTTGTTGTCTCGACACATCCTCCGCTCAGGAGTACCTCAATGGCATTCGCTGGGATGCGCCACCCATTATCAAGCCAGGTGCTCAAGACTCCGCTCCTCCTTCGGATGCAACGGTCCTGTTTGACGGCAAAGATCTTTCCCACTGGAATAACGGCGATAAATGGTCTGTCGCTGAAGGCGTTATGGTCAGTGGAAAAGGTATGGTTTCCAGCAAAGACGAATTCGGGGATTGTCAGATTCACATCGAATGGTCGGCACCAGTGCCCGCAAAAGGGTCGGGGCAGGGAAGAGGAAATAGTGGTGTCTTTCTGATGGGCCGATATGAGCTCCAAGTGCTAGATTCCTACGAAAATGAAACGTATTTCGACGGCCAAGCCGGAGCGATTTATAAACAAACTCCTCCGATGGTGAACGCGATGCGACCGCCAGGAGAATGGAACTCGTACGACATTTTTTGGACAGCACCTCGATTCAAGGAGGACGGAACGCTTGACTCACCTGCCTATGTTACCGCGCTTCACAATGGGGTCTTGATCCTCAATCACTTTGAATTGAAGGGGGACACTCCATTCAATCGCCCCCCGCAGTACAAAGCTCACCCGCCCAAAGGGCCGATTGCGTTGCAGGACCATGGCAACCCGGTGCGTTTCCGCAACATTTGGGTGCGCGAGTTCAAGCCAATTGTTGGCGAGCAGGTAAAGCCACCGTTTATGCGTGTCGGTGATAAAGAAACACCGGTTGCGAAGTAGGGTGACAGGCGGGACGCCTATCCAACTGGCACTTGTGACAGGCGGGACGCCTATCCCACTGGCACTTGTGACAGGCGGGACGCCTATCCCACTGCCTATCCCACAAATTCCGAATCGGGGGGAATTGGTCGTTTTGGGTCCCTCCGTGTAGACTTCAGGTAGTGTTCTGAGGTCGTGTTTCGCGCCTGTGCTCTGGAGTTCTCATGAGTCATCCGCGTCATGAATGTGGCGTTGCGGCTATCTATCATTTGCCTGATGCGCCACCGAGTCCGTTGCTGGGGGAAATCCCCGTTGCGGAAACATCTCGATTATTGCCGCGGATGTTGCAGGACATCCAGAACCGTGGGCAGCTCGCAGCTGGAATGACGAGTTACCAAGCGGACCGGGCTGACATTCTAAAAACCGTTAAGGATGTCGGTACCGTATCCGAAGTGTTTCGTTTGAGCCATCGCGACGAATGCGAGCAACTCATGCAGCAGCTTTCGGGGCCGGCTGCGATTGGCCATGTGCGTTACGCGACTTGCGGCAAAGATGACCGCAGTTACGCGCAGCCCTTTGAGCGTCAGCATATTCACAAACGTAAGTGGTTTAGCTTCTGCTTTAACGGTCAGCTTGCAAATTACAACTTGCTGCGAGACCGTCTTTTGGCTAACGGCGATCATCACTTGGCAAGGCAGACCGATACCGAGATCATCCTGCATGAAATCGGTCGGTTGCTCAGTGAGCTGTCTGGTTCAAGGCCGGACTGGGTGCGGTTGTTGGGTCAAGCGACGCGTGATTTCGATGGAGCTTACTCGTTGGCGTTGTTATCGGCGCACGGCGAATTACTGCTTGCGCGAGATCCGCTTGGGATCAAACCTTTGTGTTATGCGATCCGCGGACCTTTGTTGGCATCTGCCAGCGAAAGTGTTGCATTATTGAATTTGGGTTTTGAACCCGAAGAGATTCGATCACTCGACCCGGGTTTCGCTGTATTCGCTTCTCCAGAAACCGGCTTTCGTATCGAACGATTTGCGCAAAGTACGCGACGAGCGCACTGTTTCTTTGAATGGATTTACTTTGCAAACGTCGCTAGCACTTTAGATGACCGCAGTGTTTATCTCAGTCGAAATCGATTGGGTGAGGAGCTCGCGCGGCAAGAGCTTGCAGATGGAACGGTACCGCTCGATAAAGAAGACACGATTGTGGTGCCGGTTCCGGATACGAGCAAAGCGGCTGCGGATGCGATGGCATATCGATTAGGGATTCCTAGTCGCGAAGGATTGATCCGCAATCGTTATGCAGGGCGAACGTTCATCGAAGGTGGCCGAGCGCGTAAAGCGAAAGCGGCGGCAAAATACACCCCGCTTCGCGAAGTGCTTGAAGGTAAGCGAGTCCTGTTGGTTGAAGACTCGATTGTTCGAAGTACGACGATGAACGTTTTATTGGATCGCATGCGTACGGTTGGCGGTGCGAAAGAAATCCACGTACGTGTCGCTTGCCCGCCAATTATCGCACCATGTTTCTATGGCATCGATATGAGTAGTGTCGGTCAGTTGTTTGCTCCCAAGTATTTGGAGAACGGACAATTGACGCGTGAAGCTCAGGTCCGCATGGCTCAGCGTTTAGGAGCGGATTCTTTACGCTATTTGCCAGTGGAAGCCATTGCTCGAGCGATTGATTTGCCCAAAGAGAACCTTTGCCAAGCGTGCATTACGGGGAACTATCCGACGCCGCATGGCCAATCGCTATATTCAATCGACCTGCAGCGTGCATCTGAGGCGTTGGACCCGACAGCGGTAGCCGAGAACCGTCCTTATGAAGTCCTTTCGACGGCGGTGACCTGAGTGTATGAATGCGCCGCCAGGCAAGACAGGAAAGCGGCATCGCCGACGATCACTCTTCAAGCCTTTTCGTCGAGACACCAAGCCTGGGGCAGATGCGGGATCGATCATTCCATCGCCGGACGCACAGCGTCCGGTCATGAGATTGATTACTTACACGCGTGACACTTATCAGCGCCGCGACGACATCGATAGCGATGGAATTGTCAAGTCAGATCAGCCGCATGGAGTCACCTGGCTCGACATTGATGGAGTTGGGGATGCGAAGATCGTTCAGCGCATTGGTTCAATGTTTGGCTTGCATGCGCTGGCACTCGAAGACGTTGTGAATGTGCATCAACGCTCGAAAGTCGAAGCGTTTGATGATCATCTTTTTATTGTTTCGCGGATGGTGAGTCAGAATAACGGTCATGTCGAGACCGAGCAGATCACCATTTTCTTGGCCATGACTATGTTGTGACGTTTCAAGAACGGCTGGGTGATTGCCTTGATCCCGTACGGAATCGTTTAGCGCGAGCGGATAGTCCGGTGCGAAAGCGGGGGCCGGAATACTTGATGTATGCCTTGCTCGATGCAATTATCGATGGCTACTTTCCTGTGCTCGAGGTGTTTGGAAATCAGCTGTGATTTGCTCGAAGATCAGCTTGAGAGCGGGCACACGCAAGGGCTTATCAATCGATTGCACACGATGCGCGGGGAATTGCTAGTTTTGCGGCGTAGTCTCTGGCCGCAAGCGCGAGGCGATGCCGCGCTGATGCGAGACGAACACGCTTTGATCACAGCGGACACGCGGTTGTATTTGCGAGATGTGTACGATCATGTCGTGCAATTGATCGATGTGACGGAGACCTATCGAGAAAATCTGTGCCGATCTGCGGGATTTGTATTACGCTCAGATCAGTCAAAAAACCAATGATGTGATGCGAGTTCTTACCATCATTTGCGACCATTTTTTATGCCCTTATCGTTCATAGCGGGCGTTTATGGGATGAATTTTGACACAGAAGTCAGCGAATACAATATGCCCGAATTACACTGGAGGTGGGGTTATCCCTTTGCCCTGGGACTCATGGCAATCACTATCGGTGTGATGTTAACTTATTTCTATCGACGTGGATGGTTACGCCGTTCGAGTAGCTGAAAGGTTTTTGCCACGGACCTTATGAATGTATAAACCGGTGGCTTGAGATGGTGAGGTTGAATGACCGGTTCGCTTTGGCCCAAGAATGAATCAACGCAAGAGTTGTTGCTCCAAGCTGGAGAGGGAGATAACGCTGCGATCAACCAGTTGCTGGATCGACATCGCGCGGCGGTGCATCGATTGGTGCAAGTTCGCTTAGGATCAGAAAGTGCAACGTCGGCTAGATGTAAGCGATGTTGTTCAAGATGTCTTGGTTGAAGCCAGCACGCGGTTGCAAGACTATCTCAAGAACCCTGAGATGGCCTGTCATCTTTGGCCTGCGACAGATTGCTTGGGACCATATGATTGACGCCTATCGTCGTCATCGTGGAAGTGCGAAGCGAAGCATTGATCGTGAACAACCCATGGCGGCCCCCAATCCCGAGCAGAGTAGTGTGATGCTGGCGGCGCAGCTGTGCGACCCTCAAGCGACTCCGGCAGCACTGGCTGCTAGTCGCGAAATGGCAATGCAAGTCGAAGCCGCGATCAGTGAGTTAAACGAACAAGATCGCGAGATCATGACGTTACGACATTATGAACATTTATCTAATCAAGAAGTCGCTGAGATCTTAGGTGTCACGCCTGCTGCTGCCAGCATGCGTTATCTGCGCGCCGTGCGTCGTTTGCGCGAGCTATTAAACTTCAGTTCTAACAATGCAGGAAGTTCAGCGGATAATCATTCGTGACATCACCTTCAATGGCCGCGGAAGAAGCACACGAACGTGAAACGCGGCTTGCCGAGTTGCTGGGCCGCTTGATGGATGACATTGCTCGAGGAGAGCAAGTCGATTTCAATGCAACGTGTGCTGCACATCCTGATCTGGCCGAGGATCTCCGAGAGCTTTGGGGGACAGTTCTGGTTACGGATGTCGCCGGCGCTTGGGGAAACATTACGCAAGATGGACTTGGACAACCAACACCTGTGAAAGAGAGTGAGTTACCGCGAAAGTGCGGTGACTATGAATTGCTGGAAGAACTCGGTCGCGGTGGTATGGGGGTGGTCTATCGCGCTCGACAGATCAGTTTGAACCGTGAAGTTGCATTGAAGATGTTAGCCCGAGGGGAGTGGGCGAGTGACGAAGAGTTGCAGCGCTTTCGTGCGGAAACGGCCGCCGCAGCGCGACTCGAACATCCACGTATTGTGAAAGTTCTACGAAGTAGGTGAAGTCGAAGGGCAAGCTTACTTTGCAATGCAGTTGATTCGGGGCGAAACATTGGGTGCGCGACTCAAGCGTGGACCGATGTCGGGACGTGAAGCGGCAAGGATTCTGCGAGATGTTGCACAAGCGGTCGATTATGCACATCGCTGTGGAGTGCTGCACCGTGACTTGAAGCCCAGCAACATTCTGCTTGATGAAGCGAGACAACCTCATATCAGTGATTTTTGGATTGGCAAAGCTTGTTACTGCCAATGATGATCCAAGTTTAACACGCTCGGGTGCGATGGTCGGTACGCCGATGTATATGAGCCCCGAGCAAGCAACGACGAGACGTGGCAAGAAGCTTGGACCAGCGAGCGATGGTGTATAGTTTGGGAGCCATGCTCTATCACATGCTGGTCGGTGCTCCACCGTTTCAAGCGGAATCGCCGGTGGCACTTGTGATGAAGTGCTTGAGCAAGATCCACCGCCACCCGCACGATTCGCCCGGAGATCGATCGGGATCTGGAGATGATCGTCACGCGTTGTTTGCAGAAACCAGCGGACTTGCGTTATCTGTCTGCCGGCGACTTGGCGGAAGATTTGGATGCGTTTCTAACGATGAACCGATATCGGCTCGCAGTGGACAGTTTGTTCAAATCGTCTCGCGATTGTTTCGTGAAACGCATCATGCCGTAGTGCTTGAGAACTGGGGCTTGCTCTGGATGTGGCACGGTGTCGTGCTTTTCGTGATGACCGTGTTTACTTGGTGGATGCAACACACGCATGTTTCAAATCGGTTTGCCTATGCCGCGCTTTGGACTGTTGGTTTAGGCATGTGGGCCAGTGTCTTTCTGGTGGCTTCGTCGTCGCCTGGGGCCGGTCACGTTTGTTGAAAGGCAAATTGCGCATCTATGGGCTTCGAGCATGATCAGTATCGGTATGTTGTATCCGCTTGAAGGTTGGCTTGGATTGCCCGTGCTGACGCTTTCGCCGTTGCTCGCTGTGACGGCAGGAATGGTGTTCTTGATTAAAGCGGCCATGCTCAATGGAACGTTCTATCTGCAATCTGCCGCGCTCGTGGTGACTTCGGTCGCCATGGCATACTGGCCCGACTTAGCGCATTTGATGTTCGGTGTTGTCGCCGGACTTTCATTCTTCCTGCCCGGTTACAAATACCATCGCCAGCGCCTGAGAGAAAGCGAAAACATGGGATCTTGAGGAGTGGGGCGGCAGGCTGTAGGCGGTAGGAGTGAGGCTGTGCCTAACCATGTCCTGAATGCTCCACTACTCCCTCAAGCCTTCAGCCTACGGCCTACAGTCTCCAGCCTATTTCACAGGCGGGACGCCTATGCCACGGGTTGGTTCGATCCAGAGGGCATAGCCGGGGGCTGGGGTCTTAGGGTTATAGGCTCTCTTGTTCATTTCTCTCAAACGAATGATCACTAAAGGTTTATCGGCCGGGTACCACTGTGAGTTGAAAGTTGAGCTGGCACCGGTGGACATAGTAGAGCCTGTCGTTAACGGTTGTCGTAGTTCATCGAAAATTTCTTTGTCATCAATACGAACGATGATGTGATCCAAGGCTTCTTGAACAATCATCTTATGTCGTCCAGTTTCGAGGGGAATGGATTTGTCAGCTTCCAAAGGACCGCTCTCTGCCAAATCTTGACGGCACGACAAGTTGAGTTGATATGCCATTCCCGGAGGAAGGTAGTACTCGTACTCCCGAAGGTCATCACCGCGAGGAATCTGAAGGCAAACGATTTCTTCTTTGTTTCGGATGAAAAGCTCTGGAGCGAGAACATGAAGCTGTTCAATCTGTGCGGTCTCATGTTGGATGGTGCGATTGGATGCAAACCATGCAAACCATGTCGCTGCTGCGGCAATCATCAACAGCAACGTACGCAAGTGGAACTTGGGCATCCAACTACCTCGCGAGCGATATGGCGATGCATTAATCGGCATCGAATGGTTTTCTGTATCGCTCATTGAATGCTCCCTAAACGTGTGACTTTAGGCAAACGGACTTAAAAAACGTACCAGCGAACCCACTAATGATTAAGACATGCTAGCAAGCTACGGCGCAAAAAATTTACCATTTCAAGAGACCATATTCGCCGAGGCTTGGTGGCATGTCTTAATCATTAGCCGAACCTTAAAAGCCATAACCGCATGCCGCATCACCACTTGGATCGCTTCGCAAACAGGAAAAATCGGGCGGGAGTAAACTTTGTGTTTTTACCAGTCCGTTCCCTCGCCCGTTTTTTCACTGTTCGCAGCGCGTTCCAAGTGAGTGGGTTCGCTGGTACGTTTTTTAAGTCCGTTTGCGTTAATTCGCATCTTTAATCCGCCCCTTTTGTGCCCAATGCGATACCGAAAAATTGTTTGCGACTCGACGATAAATCAGGCGAATACTCACCCGCTTTGATCAGCCAAACCATTTCTTCGGGAGAGAAAGTCTCAACCCCGTCACGGCCCGTAATGTTCAAACCGGATAAGTCACCAGAATTAATCTTTTGCATCATGCTTTGATCATTGAATGAACCTCCATGTCGACCTGTCGAGTCTTGAAGTCGATGAAGCACAAACAATCGCGCGCCTTGACCTTTTTCAGCCGGAGAGAAGGTGGCTGTAATGAGTCCAACACCTCCCTCATCAAGCAAGTGAGATTGACTGCTTCCGCCACTACCATCGGACCAATGAGTCACGCTTAAGATGGTCGAAACCTTCGGTGGCAAATAGATCCGCCACTTGAGCTCTTGCGGGTTGTCGCTCTTGAGCAACAAGACGTGATAGCGATTGGGATCTTTGATCGGCATATATCCCACACGGGCTTCGATTGCTTGGCGTTGTTGCCTTAGTTCGCTGGCTTGTCGTGCAACCGGAAAGGTGAAGTAAACACCGAGAAGCGCCAATAGCAATAAGCTGCCGTCGAGCAAACGGGATGACAATGCATGCGACGAAGATGTGTTCATGATGGGTCGATTGTAGTGATTGTAGCGAGGGTAGTTGAGGGCTACTCGCTCGATGCATTGGCATCGATTGCTTTAGGAGGCTTCGTGATTAGTTTGAATCTGAAGGGGGCCGGAATAATAAAAGGGTATTTTAATGGCGACGGTTATTCGTTTACAAATCTATTCCTTGGTCCTCATGCTCTATTTTATTCCGTGCGGGTGGACCGCCGAGCCATCTCTGAGTCTGGAATCACAATTGAGTTTAATTGTCGATTATGAACTGGCTTCGCCCGTCGCGGCACGCGTTCAACAAGTGTTTGTGCGCGAAGGGGATCGTGTCCATCAAGGGCAAGTGATGGTGCAACTCGACCAAGACTTGGCCGTTGAGGAGCTTGCCGCGGCTCAATTTGATGCGCAGGCAGCGATGTTGGACAGCCGAAACGATGTTGATGAACGCTATGCCAACGCGACCCGTGATGTGCATCGCAACGAGCTTGAGCGCCTGCAGCGGGCTAACCAAACTCTCGAGCGAAGCGTTTCAAAGACGGAGCTTGATCGATGTACTTTGCAAATTCAACAAGCGGAATTGTCGTTGGAGCAAGCGAGCCATCGTCGACAAATAGCTGGATTGATGGCGAGTAAGAAAGCAGCCGATGTGGCGTTAGCAAAAAAAAGGCTCGAACAACTCAGCATTCGTGCGCCAGTAGATGGATATGTCATGCGAATGGATGCAAAGCCTGGAGTATGGATTTCCGCAGGGGCAGCGGTGGGGCGACTGATTGAACCGACCAAGCTTCGTGCAGAAGCGTATGTCGATGGCGCACTGGCTTCACAGGAATGGATTGGTAAGCAAATTCGTTTTGAAAGCGGGCTCGACCGGCAGGAAGCGTATGCTGGGATAGTCACGTTCGTATCGCCTGAGTTACATCCAGTAACGGGTCAGGTTCGAATCGCATGCGAGGTTGAGAATCCATCGCAATTGCTCCGCGCGGGAATGCGCGGAACAATTATTTTTGAGTGATCAGAAGGTATGCAAAATTGGTAGCCACCGCTGCCAAGCGGTGGAGAATCCTAGCTATCGAGTCCACCGTCTGGCGACGGAGGCTACCTCGTTTCAGCCTATCGTACGGCCACTGACTCACGGCGACCGCCAATAACACGTAGTATCGTCGATAATGAGGCCAATGATACTGTGGCAAAACCGACCAGCGCGAAAACCGACCAGCGCGATCAGTCCTTTCATTCGGTCACCGACAATGATCTGCTTGTGTTGTCGCTGAACTTCTTCGCGAAATTCAGGACGAAACACGAGTTGTGTTGCCACTTCATGCCAGTTTCCATCGTCTGTCGTTACCATGCCGCGATAGCTCTTGTCTGGATCCATCAATTCGCTGAGCCATTTATCGTCCATAATCAAGGAATCGATCACCGTAGGGCGGCAGTCGGGGAGTTGATCGCGAATGTAAGCTCGCACAGCTGCGCGCGCTTGCTCCTTAAGGTCTTGCTCTGCATTCGCTTCGTTGATGCTTGGAATCGAACATACAGGCCAGCGATGAACGATACCTTCTAGCTCGGGAGGTTGATTGATCCATTCGGGGCGATCGTCTGGATATTTACGCGATGAAATCTCAAGCGGCGGAACTGAAAGCGGATGCGGAGCAGCGACGCTCGTTTCAGCTTTGTTTGTCGACGGTTCAGCCTTGTTCGATTGTTGAATTGCAAAAGCTTGGGTACTGACCCCAATGCCAAAAACAATCCCTACCAATAAGTTGATCCAACCGAATCTTAACATTCGCAGCACTTCGGGCTCACGTTGTGCGGGTGTCATCGAAGCTTGAAGGTTGTGTTCGTTTAAGTGCATGATATCGATCCTCGGTTATTGGTCACGACACAACTAGGTCACGACACAACTAGGTCACAACACAACTAGGTCACAACACGGGCCGCAGGGCTGACCCAAGGTGCCGAAATCTGCAAAATGGCGGCCATCGCCCCAATCGTAATCATGCCCCAGGGATGTGGAATGGGAATGAACTGTTGCATAAACCAACTTGCAACAACTGCCACGGCAATACTCCATAGGCTCAACCGAGATCTACGCAACGGATCGCTCGGACGCCACCATCGCAGCAAGGCAAATAGTAATCCGAAATGCAGTGCGTAAGCACCAACCATTGGATGCCCATCGCGATAAAGGTAGGTTGAATTGTTGGAAAGCGATTCACGAAAGCGTTCCCGCGTTTCGTTCAGTGCAAAGTCTGCGTTGTTAATGAGCTCGAGGTAATCGGCGAGGCAAAAAGCGATCACGCCAACCACGGCTCCCCCGGCAAGCAACATCAGACGACGGACGAGACCTTCACCTGTGCCGTCGCGCGGCTCGCAAAGTTTGCCAATGAACAATGTCATCCATGTGCCGCACAGTGCCACGCAACCGCTCCACATGAGCGGCGCTAAAGTCGCCAACTGCGTATCACCATGTCGAGAGTAAATTAAAGCGGCAATACCGTAAGCAACGGCTAACCCGACGGTTGCAACGGCTCCTGAACTACTCAGTTCAGCGCCGCGCAGAAGTTTGGATTTTCGGCCTAGGTCATGGCGTGCTAAATGTAGCCACTGCTTACGTGGCATCCGAGCTGGTGAAGTGCCCATTCCAGCCACGGTTGATGTGTAGAGTGTGGGGCCGGGTTGTGGCGACGAATCCAATACGATTTGCCGAATGATGTAGTACGGCAAGTACATCAGCACTAGCATACTAATGACAGGGCCGAGCCATGAGCTGTTGATTAGCAGTAGAGTGACGGCGCCGAGCAATACAGCGAAACGTAAGAGCGGATTTTGTTCCAAGCTTTGCCACCACTGCCTAACGTGGCTAGCGCTCGTACGTATCGCGCGATAAACCGGCTCTTCCGGGGCCGCGTTTGCCGATTGAGCATTGCCTTGGTAGTAGTCAGGGACAGTTTGTGAGGGGCTTGGATTGAATGGCTGCGATTTAGGGAGGACCGTCATGGTTGTTTCGCGGCGCACGAGCCCTTGTTGATCAAGGCTTAAGCCGATTGGCGCGAGCATGTCGGCAACCGATGGCTGTCGAGCCTGCGGCGACTTCGCCAGTGCTTGCGCAACAACTTGACGATAAGGTTCGGGAACGATGGAAAGATCGGGTTGAGCCGTCAAGTGTTTCATGACGATCTCGTGACCGCTTTCGCCTTCGAAAGGGACCCGACCGGTCAATAGTTCATAGAGGATGATGCCGAGGGCGTAGACGTCGATCTCTTTGCCGTATTCTCCCCGTCCAATCTCAGGGGCCATGTAATGGAATGTTCCGACGCTTTCAGTATGCCCACCGCGTCGGCTGCATGAGATGAATTTGCTTAAACCATAGTCGCCGAGTTTAATGATGCCTTGATCTTCAAACACGTTTGCCGGCTTGAGATCGCGATGGACGATGCCGTTGGCATGTAGATGTGCGACGGCCGCCGCCAATTGGCCGAACCAATGATCAACAGCTTGGCGATCAAGGCCAGCTGGATGTTGATCGAGCAGTTCGCGCAGGTTACTGCCAGCGATGTACTCCATGACGACCCATGCTTCACCGTCTTCATCGCGGCGAACATCGAACAGTTGCAGCAGGTTGGGGTGTTTGAGATTTAAGCAATGAGCTACCCCTCGGAGTTCGATATCGAGGTTCCGTTGAATTCGTTTTAAAGCGACTTCTTTGCCCGCCGGAGTGACTGCAAAGTAGACTTCGCCGAAGCCACCGGTGCCAATACCTCGTTTAATGGTGTATCCATCGAGCGGAGTACTGCCGTTGGAATACGTGAACTTCATAGTTTTCTTGGGGGACGCTTCAGAGTCGGGCTCGCGAATCGGTCCTAACTCGGTATCTATCGTAGCAGCGGGCACGTGTTCGGCTCCAGTTAAAAAGCGAGAGACCGTGGGATCGGCTCTAACGCAATGACCGTTTCACCCGACTCCAATCGACAGGGGAGCGGTAAAGGGGAAATTCCCTTGACGTCGACTCCATCTAGTCGCAATTGTTCAGGACCTTTGACACGCCAGTGTCCGTCCTCGCCAACAAGCAAAACAATCGTGCCCAAACTGTCTGGGCAAACGATGTGCGATGAACTGCTCGGACCAAAAATGCATGTATCGGCTACCAGCACCATTCCGTTGCACGCAGGACTCATTCGATGTCGACTCGTGAGTTTTAACGTTGCCGAAGCGCTGAGAGGATGTGGCTGACAAAACTCAAGTTCGATCGCACTCGTTAGCTTGACACGTTGCGTTCTTGCCATTTCGATTGGCCGGTCCGATCGCAAGTTGCCTTCGCCCGAGACCGACATGCCATGTAATACATAGCGGCTGCCGCGTCGCAAAATCTCTGCCGCTCGACGAGACAAGTCACCACATATTGTCACTTCCGCAGGTGGCTCTCCGCCGGGACCGCCTATCCGCCAACGACGTCCAGGGATGAGCTGAAAACAACCCACGGCATCGACCCAAGCTAAAACCGGCGTGGGTAAACGAAATGTTTCCACGCCGGGATTCGTCGGTTGAACGGACATAGCTGGGTTCATTAGGGTTCTTTGTTGAAACAGCCGATGCGTGATAAGCGTCTCGCTTGTCACGCTGGCTTACCTCCTTAAACCTTACTTCTCACCGCTTTCTGTCACAGGCGGGACGCCTATGCCACGGTTTCACAGGCGGGACGCCTATGCCACGCGTTATTTGACAGATGCCAGCTCGGTTTCGCTCACTGGACCCGACAAATAGGAAGCTACCTCGTCAAGGATATTTTCGCCGGCATCCACGGGTTCGTCCAATGGAATGCTTCCATCATATTCCCCGTCGACGGCAAGCATTTCTTCTTGTACATCGATTCGAGTGCGAATCTCGTCAATCAGCTGGCGGGTATGGCTCAAGTGGCTATCGTCGATCGCCATTTCGCTGCTGGTTTGTGCCACTTGTACGGCTGCCAAACGGGCTTGCAAATTCTCGACTTCGACTTCGAGTTGTCGTTTGGCTGCCAGCGTGGCTTCCATACGATCTTGCGCGGCTGTCAAAGAT
Organism: Ottelia alismoides; assembly: GCA_037367405.1. NCBI lineage: Eukaryota > Viridiplantae > Streptophyta > Magnoliopsida > Alismatales > Hydrocharitaceae > Ottelia > Ottelia alismoides. Next base: position 89,379 of record JAZKJV010004578.1, read on the forward strand.
CGTTCGCGAGCTGCTAGCATCGCGCGAAGTTTATCCGCAGTCGCTTCTTGAGTTTTGACTCGTTTCAAACGCACTGTGAGGTCGGTGCGAACTTGGTCGGCCGAGTATTGGCGTTTTGCGTACACAAAGCGGGTTTCACCGCTGGCCAAATCGGTGTGGGAGACGCTGGAGATCGCGTTTGCCTGAACTAACCAACCCGTCGAGCTTTTCGACTTCTTTGCTTAGTTTTTCAACTTGGACTTTCTCCATCGCGATAGTTTGCTTGTTTCGAGCGATTTCCGGTTGGAGATCCGCAATCATTTCTCGTGCGCGACGAATTTCTACTTCAACCGGTACCGCAGACTTTACCGTCTGAGTCGCCCAGTGAACCCCTGTTTTCATGTAGCTACTTGCCCCGGTTCCGACCACGAGGCCGGTCGCGAGCAAGCCGGTAGAACCCCAAACCAACATCTTCTTCAACATGGCTACGTTTCTCCCCTGCGGTGAGTGCATTTGAAAATGGAGCTGCGATTGCCACTGAATCTCAGTCCAAACCCTTTGGTTTCCGTACCGTAGTGAACTCTCCGCAATCCACTGCGAAGGATGTAAGGCACAACAGGTCATTCGCAGGCGAGGCGCAAGTCTTGAGCAATCCGCAAGAATTTTTTGGCGAGAACTCTCGGCGTGAGCAAAACTTGAACAAAGTAACGCAAAGATGGAAGATTTGTTGCCACTAAAGTCGGATTAGTGGCGTATAGTTGAATATCAGGAAGATAGCTTGTCTGAATGCCGATCAGGAAAACCCATGCCCTGTGACGGGGAACGTCTGGGAATTAGGCACGGAAGATACTTTTTGATGCAGTTTGGCAGTGTAACAAAACAACTCGTTTTTCGCTTGTAATTGCGTTAACCATAGGCTGGTGAAACACTTAGCAACAATCCGAAACCGGGCCGAGAAAATTGGTCTGAGGATTGCTGTGAACCTAAGCACGTCCGACGGCGTCCAAGCAATAGGACGTGAAACTTTTTCCATTAACCGCCGACCTACTCGTAAGAGGTGGCACCATGACGAGCCCATCCAATTCAATTCCAGGCAATTCGCTCCCCAGCGAAGCACGTTGGGATGAGTTGGCAGCGCATTTGCCTCAAAGCGTGGCAGAGCTTGGTCTTTGGATCGAAGACCAATTGCAAGGGCTCGAGCATCGATTCGAACAATACGTCACGGAACGCTCCCTCAAGAAAGACCTTCTTGGTGGCCGCGGTGGTGTAAAGTCCGAAGCGTAGCCATCGCTGCCAAGCGGTGGAAAACTCAAGTGGTTATCTAAGACCCTCCCCGGCCGCTACGGCGTCCGACCCTCCCGCAAGCGGCTCGTTGTACTACATATCTAGCTGAGAAGAAATTTTTTTTGATCCTGGCCCAAAAGTATCCCACGCGATAGACAGGTCGAAACATCGCTGCAGTCCAATCCACACTGTTGCGCGCCAGGATGTTGTTTGGGTCGGTCGGTAAACCCGCCAAGAGTTGCAATTGCTCGGACAACTTCTTCCAATTTTAGGACATCCTTTTGGAGGAATAGGCTTTCCCAATACTGCATAAACACTTTTCCATTCGCTGGGCTGCAAGACGACTTCGCACTCAAGGTCAGGGCATTCACGTCCTAAATAGGTTAAGTACATCACGCGCCAAGCAACGACGCTGACATCGCGAGACAATTGAGAATTCGATCGATGTCTTCGAATCTGCGGTACTCGATTTTCGTGCCAGACTTCAATGTTCTGAAATAAACCTCGATTTGCCATCTCAAGCGGTAGCCGTGAATCACCGCTTGAATCTGTTCGACAGTATCAATGGGCATCGTGGTAACAAGCAGCCAACGAATTGGGTCTTCGCCTTCGGGTGGGATTAGATTCTTCTACGAGCACTAAGTTCAACTCAAGTGCCTTTGGCTGGTCGAGCAAGTGCTCGGGGCGTTTGATGACAACTTTGCGACACGAATTTGAACTTCTGCTGTTCGTGCATCACGAGACTTTGCTCGAGGCGACTCTGCAGTCGTGATTTTCGCGACACGCTCGCGCACGTGAACATTGAATCTTGCTGTGATGGGAGCCGCGCGTGCAGCTGCTGTCCAAAGCACACCATACTCGGTCGCACGATCTTGGCCTGCGCGAACAATCAGATGAAGATTCGGTGTTTTTGCACGAAGTTCACAGGCTAACGAGTAAAGCTGGAAGATGTCTGATTCACTATCGCCAATACAAATACAACTTGTTTGTGGACATGCCGTGGCTATCTCTTTCGCGGCTCGCAATCCATTTAACCAACGGTTACTTTCCTTTTCTTCGATGGGTCGCTGCTCACGTTTCTTTTTTCTTTCCTCAGCACTTTCCTTGCTGATCTCAGCCCTTGTCCACGTGTGCAAATGGACTAACCCTAAAGAACGCCACTATCATTGAACGCCACGAGCGGATGCGCGAAGGCACCACGACGAGATTCGCTGTCCATCGGTCCTGCACCGCGCACCTGCTGCTTAGGACGAGTCAAATCTAACTCAGTGGTGTCTTGTACCAGATAGACGGTGTCATGCGTGGGCAATGCGCTCACGCGTTGCCTGAATGTGAGGCGCAATAATAGCCTGCGGTGTCACCGAATCATTGCTAAAGAACCGGTAGCAAGCTTCATACTCCGCCTTCGTGACGAAAGTTGCTGGAATTGATCTCGCGGGATTACTTTCGAATCCATCCGCCAACTCGAGTATTCGCTTGGAGAGTCGTGCATCACCAAAATCACAACCAACGAACTCATCGCGTAGTCCGCCCGTGCTCATTGCACCATCCTTGAACGATTGACCTGCCAACCCACAACAAAAGACCTATGGGGTCCATTATTCGCACTGGGTCCTAAAAAATCCAAAGCTACCAACGACCCAATCACTGACGAATGCTAGCAAATCAAAGGATTTGTGTGGTACAACGAGCGCAAGCGGGCGGCTCGAAAAACGGGCAACGCTTTTTGAAGACTAGCGAAATCGCGTTCGTGCTCAATGAAATGGTGCTCGTAAACGTAATCGAATGACCGGATTCGAGCACGAGCACGAAATACTAAGATACGACGCGTTTCCAGTCTGCGACGGTGATTACGACATATATGTTCCACCGTCTGGCGACGGTGGCTACAGTGTTCTGTATTGGGGGTTTCTGTACCCCGCGTCGGATTAAACGGACCGTGAAAACCGAAAGCCTTCATTTCAGGTTCGGATTCGTTTTGGCGTAACTACGCCACGTTCGATAACTACTCGCGTGCTTGATGCGCTCACGTCGAGCACATTGATTCGCGTGTACTGCCCCACATGCGATCTACGCGGCGGAGTTGAAGCGATCTTGGCCCCCCGGCTCATCGCTTCCTCCGCCCTTTTTCGTTTCTTGGTTGGGGGGCTCGGGGCCCCTCGAATTAGTCCGGGTTTTTTGCTTTCTCAACCGTATTTTTGAAGGCAAAACAACAGAAATTCACTTGTCGCTTGCGCTATACTGCACGTAAGGCAATTCCCTACTCTTGCCGGCACTGCAGGCGGCTATGTTGATGGTCCTTTGGATGTTGATGCGCATGTCGTTTGCGATGCGCATGTCGTTTGCGGTGCTGTTTTCATATACATCATCGTTGGACCGGAGTTTCAGAACGCATGCAGCCGCAACCCCCCGAGGGCGAAGCATCTATAGGCGCCTTTGTCGATACGGCACTCAATATCGTCGGGCAGTTGATGCAATCGATACGCCAGAATCATTCGCCCGAGACCGTTCTTGGCAGCCTATCAGATGCCGCTTTAATTACTAGCAGCAATGGCCAAGTGCTTTATGCGAATGGCAAGCACACTGAGTGGTTTACGGCCGGAGAATCACCGGTTGGCAAAACGGCGACAGCGTATTTGCCCGAAGAGTTAATGGCAACTTCGCGGTTAGCCGATGCGATGCTTTCTTCGCATTGTCAATTCGTTGTTAAACGCCAGTATGCCCATAATCCGCAAAGCCAACTCTCCCGAGTACCTCACCTTATCGCACTCGCTTGCCGATGCTGAGCATCCTTCGTTTCGTGCTTTGAGTTTAGCTCGATTACTGCGGGTGCTATCAGAACCGGCGGTACCTGGACTCAGCTCGCTTTCATCGCAATGGCAACGTTACCAAACGCTTGGCGAAACCGACCGAGTGATGGCGCGGTATCTCGCTCAAGGGTATTCGCCTCGTGAAGTTGCAGGGATTCTTAACGTATCTCCGCGTCAAGTTGAGTTGCGTCGCAAAGGCATTTTGACCCTTTCAATTTGCCGAGTGCGACGCAGTTGACGATTTTATTTGTGCGTTTCCAGGACCGCGGTTATCTCGACTTTGGACTCTAAAGCGGCGGAAACAGCCGTTTTCGCAGCACCGTCATGAACAGCGATCCGCTATTCAAGGCCTTCTCCGGTTAACAAACGATAATCTCGCAGCGGCCGATCCGAGTGATCTCGGGCTCGGCCGCTCACGAGCGGATGGCGGTTGACGAAGAATCGCAGCGCAAGCTCTCTCGCGTCTGAGATTCCGATCCGCGGACTGCTTGCGATGGTCAATGTTTGGTTCAGTTTGGCAGACGTGATCCACACCTGGGATTGCGTGGTTAGATCGGTGCCATCCTGTTCACGTGTCACGTGTAAAGCTTGACACAGTCGCGCTGGCCCTCGGCACAAATCGCGTGGGGCCGAGGCACCTCGCAACCGGCTCATGGTTTCGATTCCTTGTGCCGGTTCTAATGCACGAATCAACACTGCGCTTCCGCGATCTTGTCGCTCGGTCACCGCATTCAAGCAATATTTCGCATGGAGGGAATACACATACAGGTGACCTGGTTCACCAAACATGCTCTGGTTCTTTCGGTTGATTCCTCGATGGCTATGTGAGGCTGGATCGCCTTCCGCAAGATAAGCCTCTGTTTCCAAGATGATCCCAGCGATGCGTTCACCGTCCAGCTCCCGTACTATCGCTTTGCCGATAAGTTCGCGCGCGACTTGCACTGGATCACGATCATAAAACGTACGTGGCAACGGTTTATCAATGTCGCTGATGTCAGCGCGATACACTACAGTGACTCCTTTAATCGCGTGCGAGCATGTCCACACCACAAACCTTCCGGGCCCGATGGGTTTTCCCAATCGCTTCTCCGCCGATTCACACGGTCGCATTACCTTACTCGGTAATGTAGTGCAAACCATGGATACGAGTCCGGTAGAGGGTGAAATTGATTTGGGTGATGTGGCGTTAATTCCCGGTTGGGTTAATGCGCATACACATTTGGAGCTGAGTGACTTGACTCAGCCTTTGGGTACCTCAGGCATGTTGTTTCCGCAGTGGATTGCCGAAGTGTTGCGGCATCGATCCCAAACGGCAAACGCTGATCCCCAAGGAGCAATTCAGCTGGGCTTGAATGAATCGTCTCAGGCAGGAGTACGGCTGGTTGTGGATATCTTACAACCGAGCCATATCAGCACTGTATCCGCTTTGTCTTCAGGCAGTTGTTTCCATCTTCCGTTAATGGAGATCTTGGGCCTTGAGATTGAGCGAGGGCGTGAAGCTTTACGACAAGGTGCTCAATTCCTAAGTGAATCGGGTAAGTCGGGACAAGTTGGGTTAAGTCCTCACGCACCGTATTCGACGCGAAGAGAATTTGTTGAACGGGCCCGTCGAACTTGCCACTCGGTTTCGAGTACCGCTGGCAATGCATCTGGCAGAAACGCCGGATGAGGAGTTGTTGACGCTCGGCGGCAAAGGACTTTTTGCCGACTGGTTGCAGCAGATAGGCCGTTGGCAAGCGGATTTTTTCCAATGCGATGGCCACCGGTGATTGGCTGGCCCTACTTGCTGGTGCCCAACTACCGCTTGTGATTCATGGAAACATTTGAGCCGAGCTTCAATCGACTTTTTGGCGACCCAACATCACATGACGGTTGTGTATTGTCCGAGGACACATGCGTACTTTAAGCATCCGCCTCATCCGGTCGATCAGTTGATTCGTGCCGGCGTGCGGGTCGCGCTCGGCACTGATTCGCGAGCGAGCAACCCGGATCTCAGTTTGGAAAAGAGGTCGCATTTTTGTTACGACATCGCAGCGACTTAGAACCGCGAAGCGTCTTGGAAATGGCGACGATTAATGGAGCGGACGCCGTCGGATGCGGTTGGGCTGGTCGCTTTGTCACGGATGTGAGCCTGGAATGATCTCCATTCCTGTCGGTAACGATGCTGAATCCATGGAGCGCGATTGCAGCAGGTTTGGTGGCACATTACGAGACGACCGACTAACATCATGCATGTCAGTTTGCATGAACGTCTTTCCCCCAGACCAAGACCCGCCTTTGGGGTGCTCTCTCCCCGTCTACGGAACTGCCATGCCCTCGTTGTCATTGAATCGCATTGTGTTGCACTTTGTCTGTTGCTTTCCGTTTCATCGTGCCTTTTTGCAGATGGTCCCGGTGATAATCGCGCCGACGCGTTCGTCCCATACCGCCCGCGGGTATGGACATCGGTGCGGCCGAGAGAACGCGTTTGAACGCCGAGATTCAGCGGCTTCGCTCGAAGTACCGAATATCAAACCTGGAGATCAAACGGCTAATGCCATCCAGGTCGATGTATTGATTCACGCGGTCGAAGTGGCACTGGATCAGGGCATTTTTTGAAGGTCCGACATCAAGCGAGCCGATCGTTTGTTGGCAGAAGCCGCGAATCGTATCAATAAACTTGGTGGCCAAAAGATGTTCTCTCGTCGAGAGTTAATTGGAGTCGGCGAGACAACTGGCAACCACAATTGATTGTCGGTGGGTATCGCTCACGCATCGATGATCGGTTCAGCCTTATGGTTTGGTCGTTCCCGCAAGTTGGGATCCGACAGATGAGTCACCTAAACGACTTGACGTTTGGTTGCATGGTCGCGGTGAGAAAACCCTAGAGCTCCAGTTTCTCGATCAAAGATTGCAGCAAGTCGGACAGGTTTCCCCACCGAACACCTTTGTGTTGCATCCTTTCGGACGTTATTGCAATGCGTTCAAGTTTGCAGGGGAAGTCGATGTGCTCGAAGCGATAGAACATGTTAAGTCGATTTTTCCCATCGACTCCAATCGCATTAGCATCCGCGGCTTTTCGATGGGTGGTGCTGGCTGTTGGCAAATGGCTGTGCATTATCCTGGTAAGTGGTTTGCGGCGACACCCGGCGCGGGATTCAGCGAAACCACTCAGTTCTTAAAAGAGTTTCAGAAGGAAGATTTTCAACCATCGCCTGCGATCAAGCAGTTACTCAACCTTTATGACTGCCCCGGTTGGGCAAACAATTTACGTCTGTTGCCAACCATTGCTTACAGCGGTGAGATCGATAAACAGAAACAAGCGGCTGATATGATGGCAGCTGCATTCACAGAGCGCGGGATGACCTTGAATCACGTCATTGGTCCTCAAACCGCTCACAAGTTTCATCCCGACTCATTGCAGGCCATTGAGCAGTGGCTGGTCGACCAAGCCAAAAACGGGGCGACCTGCCGTTCCTCTCGAAATCGATTCACGACTTATAGTCTGCGCTATGCACAAAACCGTTGGATCACCGTCGAAGGGCTGCAAGAGCATTGGAAGCTTCGCGTATCAAGCGACTTTAGAATTGCCAAAGACGATTCGCATCAAGACCGATGGTATCTCGCAATTCCGCATTCAGTTCGCACGGGGTGAATGTCCTTTGCAGGGGACTCGAACTCTATGTCGATGGAATGCCGATGCAGGGTCCTCAAGTTGAAGCGGATGGTTCGTTGAACTTTCAATTGATTCGTCAAGCGGATGGATGGTGGATTCTTGAAGGAGCTGATCAGCAATTGCGTAAACGCCCGGGATTGCAAGGGCCAATCGATGACGCATTTTATGATTCGTTTATCTTCGTACGTCCTTCGCGACCCTGCACACACGGTGCGATTGAACGCTGGGTGAATGGAAGAATGGGAGCACGCCTTGCGAGAATGGAAGCGACACTATCGCGGTGAACCTCGGGTTGTGATGGATACGAGTCTCACAGAGGAGCAAATAGCAAATTCGAATTTAATTCTGTTTGGATGTGCAAACGCCAACCATGTATTGGAACGGATCGTCGATCGATTGCCTCTGAAGTGGAACAAAGATACGTTGCAGTTTGGTTCCCAGTCGTATGATCCGGCTCAACATGTTGTTTGCATGATCTATCCCAATCCATTGAATCCCAAGCGATACGTGGTGCTTAACAGTGGGTTTACGTTCCGCGAGTATGCTTATCTGAACAATGCCCGCCAAATTCCCATGCTTCCTGACTGGGCCGTCATTGACGTCACTCAGTCGGTAGGTCCTATTGCGCCAGGAAAGATTGCTGCAGAAGGGATTCTTCAGCGAGAATTGGCAAGTCAAATAAAACGTCATGAAGTTTTCGATCCGATAGTTTTCAGAGTTTTGAAAGTAACTTTCACCGGAGTGTCCTATGCGTTTGTTGTCTGTTCTGTGTGCCCTTTGGATAGCTGTACCAGCGCTTGCTGAAGGTCCTGTATCGGCACCGGCCGAGCCAAAAGATATGCAAGTCATCTTTAACGGAAAAGATCTTAAAGGCTGGGATGGTGATCCTAAGCTCTGGTCGGTTAGAGATGGCGTGATTATGGTGAAACCACTGAGGCGAACCCTGCAAACGGCAACACCTTCATCATTTGGAAAGAAGAACTCTGAAAGACTTTGAGCTGCGTTTGAGTTTCCGCTGTTCGGCAACCAATAACAGCGGCATCCAATACCGCTCCAAGCATATTCAAGACGGCAAGTGAAGAACGATTGGGTCGTGCGCGGCTACCAACACGAATTGCGAAACGAAAGTAAGTTGCCGAACGTCGCAGGCTTTATTTATGACGAAGGTGGCAAGCGGGGACGGATCTGTCTTGTCGGCGAAAAGCGTCTTGGGAAACAGACGGTAAGAAGTACACGGTACACTGATTGAACAAGCGGAGTTTGAGAAACTGTTCAAGCTTGATGATTGGAATGACGTCGTGATCATTTGCCAAAGGCAATCACATTCAGCATTACTTGAACAACCGTCTGATTCTTGACTTCACGGACAACAACTCAGAATTGGCTTTGAGCGAAGGCATTCTCGCACTGCAGCTTCATGCGGGGAAACCAATGTGGACCGAGTTCAAGAATATTCCGCTTGAGCAAGAATAAGTGGCAGTGGCATAGGCGTCTCGCCTGTGAAGGAAAGCGGTAAGGAGTAAGGTTTAAGGAGTAAGCCGGCGCGACAAGCGAGACGCTTATCCCCACGGCTTACCCCTTACAGCTTTCACTGGCATAGATTTGTCGTCCGCCGTCAGACGGGAAGGGCGATGCCAGTAACGAAATCGTTCGCGGCAAGAAACTCTGCCGCGTATGCGATATGTTCTGGTGATCCAGAGCGTTTCAAAAGGGTTGAATCAATAACCGCTTGTCGCTCTTCTTGAGAAGCGTCTTCTCCGAACAACACGGGTCCTGGCAAGATGGCGTTCACGCGCACGCGAGGATTGCGCGTGCCGAGTTCGACTGCCAATGAGCGTGTCATTGTCGGGATGGCACCTTTGCTGGGAAAATACGCAGCATAGTCGCAATAAGGACGCACTTCGGCCCAATCTCCGATGTTGATGATAGCTCCTCCATGCGATTGCTTTGTCATGATCAATCCGGCGGCGCGAGCGATTAGAAAGGAACCCAGAGTGTTCACTTCGAAATAACGGCGCACCTCGTCCGCTGTGATGGATTCCAGCGAAGTGGGTTTCCAGATTGCTGCGCAATTGACAACGATATCAATGCGTCCCCAACGGTTGACGATGGTTTCTATCATTCGGTTCACGCTCGCTTCGTCTTCGACAGGGCCGTACACCGTGAGTCGTTTTTCCTTGGAAGCTTGCGAATCTTCATGGTGCGCGTGTAGCACGGATTCACAACCAAGCGATGTAAAGTGATCGGCAACAACGCGTCCGACGCGCGGCGCAACGCTTCCTGTCACCCATACCACGGGGCGCTCGGTACCGAAAAGGTTTTGTAGTTTTGGCATAGTGGGTATTCAAAATCGTGTGGAGAGCGATTTGTTAATTGAGCAATTTGCTAAATGAGTGATTTATCAGGGATAGCAACGTTACAAGTACTTGGCGATCGGACCACCGCGCGCTGCGATGGCATCAATCTTGCGATTGACTTCAGGATCACTAGCGACGACCGGCGCATGATGCGGCTTGATGCGCGCGTCAATAATCAACGCACCGCGACAGCCCCAGTGTTTATCGACAACTTGGGCATCCACGCCATAGATATCTTCGCGGGTTGGCTGCGAGTGAAAGTAACCCACAGAAAGTTAGACCAATCACGGCTGACAAACTCACTGTCATCGCAAAGCACGATGAGAGGAAAGCGATTCAGAGGATGGTTTACATCAATCATTGATACTTGTCGGTCTAATTGATGGCGACGTTCGCTTAAAGCCACTGGTGTCAAGTTTTCAAGCGAACTTGCTGTTACGGCGAGAATGCCGGGTGCCACGACACAAGGCTTGGACCAGCCGAGCTGATCTGGGAGTGAATCGGGGATGGTTGTCGTTAAGCTTCGTTGCGGCGCACCCACCGCCGCAATCACGACTTTCGAGCCTCGATTGAATCCATCGCCAGAGTAATCGAGTGTATCGATACTGGTTCGCGTTTCAAAATGGAGATCGCGTCGCCAGTCGACTCGTTCTAGCAAATGGCTGACAAACGCTTGTGTGTGATGAATATCGAGCTCAGGTGCATCGTGTCCGTTGATAATGAACAAGTACTTTGCTAGAGCAAGTTGACCGTTACCAAGAATCGCATGCGCTTGTGCCAGTAAATCTTGAGGTTGTGTCAGAGGCACGAAAGGCATCTCGCGTTCGCTACCGATGGCGAGTAGCAGAGGATGAACGCCCGCTGCATCGACAGCGTGTACGGCGCGAACCCCCGGAAGAACTTGTGGAATAATCGGTCCCGTTAAATCATGGATGATTTCACCAAACGATGTGTCTTCTTGAGGTGGTCTGCCGACGACGGTAAATGGCCATACGGCATCCGCACGATGCCAGACTCGTTTTACTTTCAAAAATGGAAAAGGATGTTGTAGACTGTAATAGCCCAAGTGATCGCCAAAGGGACCTTCGGGCTTTGTTTGCTTCGGATCAATCTCGCCGGTGATTGCGAAGTCGGCATCGGCATAAACGGGTGCATGATCCGGCGATCGAATCATACGAATTCGTGATCCGGACAAAGCCCCGGCAAACGTGAGCTCCGAAAGCCCTTCGGGCAGCGGCATAACCGCAGCAAGGGTCATGGCAGGGTGCCCGCCCACCGTGATGGATACCGGTAAGGGAATGCCTCGTGATAACGCTTGTCGGTGATGAACCCCGATTCCCCGACGCAGTTGATAGTGGAGACCACATTCATCTTCGTTGTACTGATTGCCTGCTAGTTGGACCCGGTACATTCCGAGGTTGATCTGTTGCCAATGATTTGACTCAGGTGATTGCGAAAGGACTTGAGGTAGAGTGACGAATGGCCCGCCATCTCTCGGCCAGCTTACTAACCGCGGTAAGTCGCGCAGCGTAATCGAACGATCTTGGACAGCTCCGCGTGTCACAAACTTCGGCAGCATCCGCAGCGCGGTGATCGGTGCGTTCCAGTAACGCATTGGCTGGCGCATGGCGCGCGCGGGGTCGAGTTTTAGTTCAACAAGTTTCTTGACTCGGTCCCACTGATGACGGAAAAGATACCGGGCTTGGTCCGCCGAAGCGAACAAATTGGAGACCAGCGGAAAACGACAGCCTCGCACTTGGGGAAAGTAGACGGCCGGTCCCCCGCGGGCATAAACACGCCTTTGGACCTCGGCAGCTTCCAAAACAGGGTCGATTTCCTCAGGAAACTCAACGAGTCGTCCCCCACGACGAAGGTCTTCGACAACGGCGCGGGTGGCAGATCGAGGCATGAGTTTAAAACGTTTCGCAGTCCAGAGAGTTGGCTTCAGGGGCATCCCTCGATACCGACCATCCTTATTACACTATGGGCACCGTTAGGCAACCCGACCACTGCTGGCAAAGCGTTTGGCCTTTCGTAAAGGCGAATTCGGATCAACTGAGAACCGTTGTCACTTGCGCAGCATAACTTGAGCCACTCCATTTGAGGTGAGAACCGCATGGACGTTTCGATCACAACAACCCTTGACGACAGCTGTGATGCCATCATTGTGGATTTGGATTTAGAAGGTGGGTTGGGTAATACCGGCAAAGAAGTGGATCGATTGCTCAACGGTTTACTCAGCGATCTGGTGAAACGAAACGAACTCTCCGGAAAAACTTGGTGATACCGTGATCGTTCACCATGTCACACCGGGAATTCCTAAGTTGGTCGTTGTCGTTGGCATCGGAAATAGGACAGGGGTGGGGCAAGCGGAAGCAGCGAAGGCGTGTGGTGCTGCGGTGAAAACGTTGGCTGCGAAGACGCGGGGTCACGTGTGCGTAGCGCTCCCCGAAACGTGAGTCGTGAGCAATGGGAAGCCGCTGTGGCTGGGGCATTCATTGCAACAGAGGGGCAAGACCTTTATCGCAAACAAAAACGAATCCAAGCTCCACGCGGTCTCAAACTCCTTCGCGCACCGAAAGCCGTTACCGAGTCAGGTGCCATCATCGGAAGGGCCGTGAACTTTGCTCGCCAGTTGATTAACCAACCACCGAACATTATGAACCCGGTTGCATTAGCTGAAGCCGCTCGATCGATGGCGGCTCGAACCGGTTTAGAGTGTGAGGTTTGGGATCGCGAACGACTAATTCGTGAACGCTGTCATGCTCTACTTGCGGTGGCTGCAGGATCAGCTGCCGAGCCACGCTTGGTCATCTTGCGTCATCGAGGTAATCAAGACACGGAACCCGAATTGGCTTTGATCGGTAAAGGGGTTACGTTCGATAGCGGTGGGTTATCAATTAAACCATCGGATTCCATGAAAGAGATGAAGTGTGACATGTCCGGCGCGGCATCAGTGCTTGCTGCGATGCAAGCGGCCGCGGAGCTCAAAGTACCAAGGCATGTGATCGGACTGATCGGCGCGGTTGAGAATATGTTGGGTGACCACGCATACAAACTCGGGGATGTGATCACCGCACGCAGCGGCAAGACCATCGAGATCTTAAACACGGATGCTGAAGGCCGCGTTGTCTTAGCTGATGTCCTGGATGTCGCTGCGGAACTCAAGCCCAAACGATTGATTGACTTGGCGACACTAACGGGGGCTTGCGTCGTCGCGCTTGGGACCGAGATCACTGGACTCATGACCAACCAACAGCCTTGGGCCGACGAAGTGTTGGCGGCTTCGAAACGCTCTGGTGAACCCTTTTGGCAATTGCCCATGCATGATTTCTTTGCCGAACAAATTCGCAGCCAAGTTGCTGACATCAAGAACGTTGGTGAAGGGCGATGGGGAGGGGCCATCACTGCCGCTAAATTCTTGCAAGAGTTTGTTCGCGACCTTCCTTGGGTCCATCTCGATATTGCTGGACCTGCATTCGTCGATAGTGCAAAACCATGGCGCGATGGAGGTGCGACCGGCGTTCCCGTGCGTACTTTGATTGAGTTATTGAGAGGTAAGGAGTAAGGGAGAGGGATGAGGGATGAGGAGTTACTTGGTTCGGAAGGTGTCGCTGAGAACGATGGATTCAATGAGTGAGCGCAAGCCGTCGCTTTGTGCGGGATGTTTGGCAACAATGGCTTCGATCACAGGGTCATCTAATGTTTCCATGCGACGACCACACGCGTATGTCAGTAGTCGCTTGGTGAGCATCTTTGCGAATTGATCGTGCCGTTCCGCCAAGATCTGCTTTAGCTCGGTGATATCCGAGAAAGATTTGCCATTGGGGAGTTCACCCGCCGCGTCAATCTTGCCGACTTTGCCATAAGTGTTTCGCCAACGACCGATCGGATCATAATTCTCGAGTGCAAAGCCCAGGGGATCAATCTTGCGATGGCAGCTATAACAGTTCGCTGACTCGCGATGCTTGCTCAACAAGTCCCGAATCGACTTGGCACCACGAACATCTGGATCGATGACTGGGACATCGTCAGGCGGGGCAGGGGCCGGCGTGCCCAATATGTTCTCAAGCATCCAGACACCGCGCACAACGGGGGATGTTTCAACGCCGTTGGCGGTCACCGTCAGCACACTCCCTTGGCCTAGCAGTCCGCCACGTCGTTTATCTTCGAACACAACTTTGCGAAATACATGGGCTTGCTCCGGTGCCGAGATCTCTCCCAATCCATAAAGGGTTGCAAGAGGTTGATTTACAAAGCTGTAGTTGGAATCGAGAAAGTTCATCACGCTCGCATCCCGATCGATTAAGTCGCGCATGAACAGCTGAGTTTCTTGTTTGAATGCTTGTTGGAGATTCTTTGTGTAATAAACACTAAACGCATCGCGGTCAGGAGGCATGTCGCCAAGGCTTCCAAGGTTAAGCCAATTGTTGAGAAAGCCACTGACAAAAGAATCCGATTTCGGATGAGACAGCAATCGACGCGTTTGTGCTAGAAGCACTTCTTGACGCAGCAATTCGCCTGAGTCAGCACATGCTCTCAGTTCTTCATCAGGCATTGTTGACCAGAGAAAATAAGAGAGGCGCGAAGCGAGGGCGTGGGGAGCAAGTACTTCGTTGTTTGCTGAATCCTTCGTTTTAACTGTCTCGTTCGATAAATAGAGAAACGCGGGGGAACATAAGATGGCTTTGGCGGCTAGTTTCATGCCTTCGTACGGAGATTGTCCCGCTTGCATGCGCTCGCTTACGAGAGTCATTAAACGTTCGATCTCGTCATCGGTTGCTGGTCGTCGATAGGCTCGAGACGCAAAAGCTTGAAGAATTCGACGAAAATTCTCGGCCGTGATGGGTTCGGATCCGAGTACGGAGATCTGCGATGCAGGGGGCCATTGCTCAATGAGGGGCCCGCGAATATCAATCCGATGAATTCGGATGTGAGGCATCTTGCCATATTTCAAAACCACGCGGCGTGCTTCGAAGATGCCAAGGTCTTTTCGCTCTTCGGAAGGCCATTGCTCTTGATACTGACGTGCAACGCGTCCCATTGCGTTGCGGCAATTTCGCATGCCATTTGGAAACACAAACCGCGGAGTTTGTCCTGCATTCAACCAAACGATCATCGTGTGAGTCTCAGGCTCTCCGTCGCCCAATGTTGTTTCTGCTAAAAGGGGTTGCAGCGGCTGAGGATGGTGTAACGGGCCAATGGTTGCATCACCAGGAACAATGCCAAGTCGAAAGGGCTCGCGCGAGTCTGTTCCAAAAATCGCGGGGTCATAGGGATGTTCGCGATTGACGGCATGTGCTTGAACCTTAACTTCATATATGCCATCGACAGGCACACCACCTTGGAAGCCGCTGATCGAAGCGTAGCCACCTTCATGGTGTTCCGAGTCCATGCATTCATAGACGCAGAGATAACGATTGTCGTAAACGGACTTATGAGAGTAACGCAGCTCCTGTTGGGGCATGAAGGGACCCTAACGCCCAGCTTTGCGATTCCGGTCGTTGAGTTTGTGCGAAAACTTTTTCGATAACGCGATCTGCCGCTTCAAGATATTGGGTGAGCAAATAGCCGGAGGTCTGGAGCACGTCACCGAGATTGTCCATATGTTCGGCAGTTTGATCGCTCGGAAACTGTGTCGTCGGATCGAACGCTGCCATATTCAGGGAGAAAAGATCGCCGATTGTATTGATATACTCGCGGCGATTTAAGCGTCGAAGGATGGTATCTTGGCCAGTGCTTGATAGCGCGGCATGCCCTTTTGAGATAGCTTGATTGATTCGTTTCAGAAACTCCCTGTCGCTCAGTCTGTTTGGGCTGTAAAGCTTCTTTAGGAGGCATCTCTCCAAGATTAAGTTGATCAGCGATATCTTTAAAATCGACAAGGTTTGTCGAGTTTGGTAACCGGTAAAGTGAGTGTATCGAATCGCCGTTCGCCTTCCTGTTTCGATTCGCCATGACATTCGGCGCAGTACGTTTTAAGAAACGGTTGCACGTCCTCAGTCGTCGCTTCTTGCGAGACGGCGGGAATGTAATGTTGAAGCGCAAATATCCAGGCAAAGCAAAGAAACAATGTTCGATTCATAGGCGTGAGGCAAGCAAACTCTTGAAAGGCAAACGGACTTAAAAAAACGTTCTCAAGCGAATCCAGTTAGCGTGCCATTGCTCGTGCCAAATTGCTCAACCTCTAGACCAAAACGCTGTAGCATCGTGAGGTAAAGATTACAAAGCGGTTGGCGATCAATCCCTTTATTCGAATACTGTTTATGTTCACCATGCTTGAAGCCACCTCCGGCCAGAATGATTGGCAGATTGGTATTCGTATGGGAGTTTGCGTTCCCCATGCCGCTACCGAACAATACCATGGCATGATCTAGTAACGTTTTCTCACCTTCTCTGTACGATTTCAGCTTCGTCAAAAATCGCGAGAACTGTTCCATTTGATACCGTTCCATTTTGATCAGCGCATCAATGCTCTCTTGCACTTGACCATGATGAGACAAGCGTGGTAATCTTTGCGAAGGCCAAACGCGGTAGATCGAAAGTCGCCACCGATTTCGAGCGTCGCGATGCGCGTGGAGTCGGTTTGCAAAGCGATGGCGATGAGATCGTAAAGCACCGGTAGGTCGGAGACAAAGTCGGTGTTCTGTGGCTCTTTCATTTTGGGATCAGGTTTTGCAACCATTGACCATTGTCGACTGAGTTCGAGCTGTCGTTCAACATCGCGCACGGAAGAAAAGTACTCTTCGAGTTTTTGCCGGTCTTGTTGGTCCAGTTTCCGCTTTAAAGACTTCGCATCACCATGGACGGCATCCAAGATCGAGTTGCGCTCCATAAGTTGTTGTTGCAGCTTCTCGCGATCGTTCTGGCTGTCCGAAATAAACAGTTTTCGAAACAATTCTTGCGGACCGGGAATTGGCGGCACGCGAGTGCCGCTTCGTGTCCAACTCATCAAGCAACCGCCGTGAATGCCATCTTCCGATCCGATTGCTAAGGAGGAAAAGCGTGTTACACCGCCAATTGTTTCGGCTGCTCTCTGATCGATCGTGATATTTCCTTCTGGCATGCCTTTGGCGTCTGCATTTCTCACTCCGCTCAGGAATGCATGAATCGCAAAGTGACCTCCCTTGATGCCATGATCCAACCCTGAAAACAGGGTCAGGTCGTTTTGATGGGGCTGGAGTGATTCGATATCTGTAGGCAAGTCATAATCACGCCCTGTGCGCTGGGGAAAGAATGCCGGTGGATAGAACCCGAGCATGTTGCCGATGCATACCATGCGCATGGGTCTTGATTCACCAGTGGGTTGTCCAGGCAAAACGCCCACCACCGCATCCTTGGCGAAGCTTTTTGAGCCTAGTGAGTCAAGGAGTGGCAGAGCGATTGAAATACCACTAGCGCGCAGAAAGAAACGACGATTCGTGCGATGTTGCATGACGATGCTTTCAAGGGTGATTGGCTGAACGGCCTAAAAGCATTTTACACGAGTTGAGCGTAGCGGAACTGGCCAAAGTTCAGAGAAGCGGTGAAGAGTGAGCTTTACTCGATTCACGTTTAATGCTCAAGGCTTGCTGAATTCTGGCGAATCCAGCTACGTATTCACAGGCGAGACGCCTATGCCACTGGGATCACAGGCGAGACGCCTATGCCACTTAGGGCTTCTTCTTGCCTTTGGGCCAGAAGCTGAGCCATTTGCCAGAGTTTGCGGCACCGGAGGTGTTCGCTCCAACCGCTTCTGCTTCAGCCGGTTCTTCGGTCGATTGACGTGTACCGAGCAATCGGTCGAGCATTTCGCGCATGGCCAACGTAATCGCGGCTTTCGGCGCATGCTTGGGCAATGGCACCCCGTTATTGCGCACTTCGACCATCGTGCGATAATCGTTCGGTAACTGTGCAAAGATCTCTTGGCCGATTGTCTCTTTAGCTTTGCGCAAACTGATTTGGCCACTATCAAGACCGGCGCGATTGATCACGATTTGTACTTTGGATCGCAGGTTATCGATCTCTTCAAAACTCATCAATAAACGCACCACGTTGCGCAAGCAAGGAAGGTCTAGTTGCGCGACCATCAACACATCGTCGGCCGCAGTCATCGCCGACAAATCCACATGGCCAAAACCCTTTGACAGGTCGAGGATCAAATGGGTAAAGGAAGCACGCATCAGACCAATGATCTTCTGCACGCTTTCTGGTGTAATCAGTTCCGTATCTTGCAACTGCACTGGACGGGGCAATAGATAAAGCCCCGTGGAATGTTTTGTAAGTGAGCGTTTGAGCAGCGTGAAGTCCAAACGCGAGATGTTCTGACTGATGTCGGCTAACGTATGGTCAGGTATGGCATCGAGAAAAACATCCGCATCGCCGACCGCCAAATCCAAATCAATCAAGGCAACGGTGTTTTCAGGTTGCAAGGCTAGCATGCAAGCCATATTGACGGCGACACTCGTTGAACCGATTCCACCTGTCGCTCCGGTGACGGCAATCACCCGGCATGACTTACCACTGGTATCACTGTTGCCATGAACTTGCACGCGAATGCGCTCAAGCGCGGCGGTCAAATCGTCGGGTGATAGAGGCAGCGTTAGGAATTCACACGCGCCAGCGCGGATCGCTCTGAGAATTAACTGGCCATCGGTGCTGGCACTCGCTGCCAACATCGAGCAATCAGGGACTTGAGTGCGGAGGCGCTGGATGAGCTCAATTGCTTTAACCGGATCCTTGTCGAGAGCGACTAAGCCCAGATCAGGGCGCGTCTGCTCGATGATATCCGGAAAGAACTCATAGCGCGAACAATCCGCTTCGAGCCAAACAATGTCCATCCCTAACAGCATCGACTTTAATGTCTCGCGCTGTGAGTCATTAGGATCGACAATTGCGATTCGTAAAACGCCGCTCATCGTCTGGGTCTACTGACTTGTAAAAGGATGGCTGGAAGGTTTGTTGAGAATCATGTCGAAGCGGCAGGTACCGCTTTAACATTGCATTCTCACAGTCTCAGTTACAGTTGAAAGTAAGGATTGTCCACCGCTGGCTGGCAACCTTGTGGCGGGCAGCCTGTATGGTGGGGCACTTCGAGATAACCTTTCCAATAAAATTCACAATCGTTTGGTGAAGTGGTATCCAATCCAGGACCGCATGGTGGAACTTGATGCGATTCCATCGCGCCAGCGTACTCTGGTGTAATTAAGAACAACACTTCGATATCGTTGATCTGCTCTTGAGTCCGGCGAAATAAAGCGCCAGCATAAGGCAAGTCTGCGAGGAACGGTAAACCGGAATTGACCGATTCCGTTCGCGATTGAATCAAGCCCGCCAAAGCGAATGTTTGACCGGCATCCATTTCCACTTCGGTATCCACATATCGCTGCCGAATACCTGGGATCGTGGTGCCATTGATGGTCACGCCGCGGCTGGGATCGAGCTCGCTGATCTCCGGACGAACCGAAAGGCGAACACGGTTGTCACCGACGCAGAATGCGACGTAGTTGACGACGGTACCGAACTCAACGAACTGAACCGTAACTTGGTTGTTACCAGCTGGAATGACGATGGGGAACCGACCACCAGCGGTAAACTTTGCAGGACGACCATGAACGGCAACCAGTGTTGGCTCTGCGACCACCTTGACTAACTCATGCTGACGCAACACGCGAATCAAAGAATCAACCGTATTCGTTCCGAATACGCCGCCGATCCTCGCTGTACCTTCAGTACTTGCGTTCGCGATGGTTCCGATGCTGCTTGTCCGTGGGCTCAGCAAGTTGCCTGAGCCTGTGACAGCGACGAAGTTGCCTCCGCTGAGATAACCCAAGTCGATACCTGCAGCGCGAAGCTTCGTTCGCGATACCTCAAGCACTTTGGTATGCAACAATACCGATTGAACGCCAACCACACGAATGTTATTCACAATGTGCGGGTAATATTGTTCTGTTACCGCAATCACGCGATCGATCTCGGTGCCATCGGTGACCGTACCTGAGATAATCGCACCGGTGGGTAACACGGTGACCTTCAGTACAGCCGAGGGAAACTGCGAAGCGAGAATGCCTTCGAGTTCTCGCGCATCACCTGTGATAACCACATCGACCGTATACAGGTTAGGCGGATCTTCACCGTCCCAAAGATTGAGTTGTGTTACACCCGGAGCTTGTGCAGAAACTTGGATCTCAGATGGACCCACCGGCATCGCGCGAAGTATCTTCTGATTGTGAACTTGGATGCGAGGTATTGGTTTGTCGAGCGTAATCAAGCGGCTCGAATTCACCACCATATCCAATCGCTGGCTCGGTCGAGTCACACGATAATTGACCGATGTTGCGTCAGAAGCGCCGGGGGTTGGCAAGGGTTGCTGCGCGACGAGTGGTTTGATCACACACGCCATGCTGCAAATACTCAGCAGCCACGACAGCGCCACGCGGACGCGCGTAGAATTGCGAAGCATGTCGGGAGATCCTTTCCGCGATCGTCGCATCCTAACCTCGAGACCTCAATCCATTGAGGTCGCATTCTCAATGTCCAGTATAAATCGTTTGTGCAAACCAACATCCATGTTGGACACAGCGATTGATACAGGACAGGTTTTACGGTTTTTCCACCGGCTCCTTGCTTTCTCCAGCAGGCTTGGGTTCTTCCGAAACCGCAGCGCCGACTGTTGAAGCGGGAGTCGCTGGAGGTGCAAAGAATGGACTTTGCGACCCATTTAAATAACTGTAATTCGGTGCAAGCGATTTGCTTGCCTTGTCTTTTCCTTCAGGCTCCACCAACTCAGGTACACGTGAACCATCCCGCCATTTGTAGACCTGCGGTCCATCGGGCGTCCACACTTCCATACTCCAGTCTTCCTTCGACACGACCGGGGCCGCAACCGTAGGCAAAGTCGGAGTTGTTGGTTTGGGATTATCCTTCTTCGTTTTTTCGCTTTCGAGTTTGCGAATCCAATCGACAAAGTCCTGCCCCGCTTGATTGGGGCCTTTGCTGTCCGCATCACTCGATGAAGAACTGCGATCATTGCGCAAACTGATTTTGAGGCGCCCAAGTTGGTTGGCCCATGTCCAAGCCTCTTGATCTTCCTCGCGAATCAATAATGAAACCGTTTTCGCTGGCTTACGCGCACCTTCCTGCTCTTCGCGACGTACCGTTTCGCCATCAACAGCAAATACACGGACGTCAGCAAGTACCGTTTTAATGGTGGTTTCAGCGATCACATCATTCTTCTCGAAGAAGCCCATGATGTCCGCGCGATGGCCAGGACGAACCAAATACGCAAGCCCTGGATCACCATTCATGTCGAGCGTCACAGCACGATAACCCGCTGGAATCTTTGCTGCTGCTGAATCGTTGTTTTGATTGAGTTTCTTCAGCAAGAGCGGCTCGCCAGCAAAGAGTCGCTGGTTCACAAACTTGCCTTCTACTTGCTTGATGTCGTTCGTGGCATCGAGTGGCAATCGATCCGCAGGCCACTTCTCAAGTCGTACCGAATCGGGAGCAATCTCATCTCCCACATCCATGTCTTTGACCGCAACCAGAATGTCCGCAGTTGCGGGAGCAGAGGACTCTCCGTTGCCGCGCATGGCATGCGTGACACCCACGGCCGCTACAGTGCCGCAAGCGATGGCGATTGCCAACGGGACGATCAATGAATTGCGCATATACCAAGCCGTATGATTTGTCGGAGGACGTAATCCCTTTGCGCTTCAGGTTTAAATTCGAGGCTCATCGCAAGGCACTCGAAAGTGGAGTCCATTCCTTGATAGCTGGTATTGGCACTTCGGTTTCGATTTCGTGAGGAAACCCGAAACCTCCGTTACAATCGCTAACGCCATCACAATGCGGGGGAAGTCTCAAAGGACTATCCCGCTCATCAACTTCGTCATTCGCAATCGCATGTCATCAACCGGCGGCAGCCGAACCAGCAGAGTTACCCCCGCTTGTTCGGCTGTCGCAATTTGCCTGAATTCGCTGTTATGCCTACATCAACATGCCAGCATAAGCGAAGTACAGGATGCAACCGATTGCCATCGGAATGCCGTAAGGCAACAGTCGCATAGTAGGTTTTCTTTCCCGAGCGATTGCTGCCAATTTTTCGGGATTACGAATGGTGACCCATTCATTCAAAATTCGCTGAGCCATCGCCCAGTGGTGACGCCATCTTCCGGAGGTGAAGATCATGAACAAAGCCATGATGCCGCCGACGATGGTCGTAGCGAGGAAGCCGTACCAAGTGGGGCCTGGACCGAGCCAAGCGCCGACACCGGCGAGTAACTTAACGTCGCCGGCACCCATCCCACCTACGGCGCGAAGCACGAGTAGGGGGAGTAGTCCGACGACGGTACCGATAAGGCTCCACGCTAAACCGTTCCATCCCCCCATGGTAAAGCTATGAAGCCAACCACAAGCGATCAGTGGGAACGTCAGCCAGTTTGGGACCTTGAGGATTAAGCCGTCGATGACGGCAGCGACTACGAGGACGACAGTAACTAACCAGACGGGCCAATGTTGGATAATGTTTTCGGTCAAAGTTTGCATCTCAAGTCTCCCAAACCCCAGGCGTGCGATAGCATGCATTCGGTTACCGACCGAACATCATCCAGCTGAACAAAGCCATGATGAGCGTGGCGATGCAGCAGGTCATTTGCCATGTCTGTTGGACGACGTCCGCAGGCACATAGGGGTAAGCCATGGCAGTGATGTCTCGTTCAGTGGAAAGTGAAAGAACGGAAGGGCCGGAGTGCGAAGAAACTTCGCACCCCGGCAATCCCCGTTTGGACTGTTCCTCGGAGTTGAACAGTCAACAACAACTAGCTTGCAAAGAAACGTTTGCGATTACAGAGCGTTCGCAATCGTTTGGAATTGCGTGTTAGCTTTGGTGCCGATCGTGCCGATCGTGCCCAAGCAAACCACAACGATCAAAGCCAACATGACCGCGTATTCAACTGCGGTTGGGCCGTCTTCTTCTTTAATGAACTTAACAAACTTTTCTGCAAAGCGCTTCATGGGACCATCTCCCGATCGAGGTGCGAGTTTCGTCAGGACTCGCGGATGACAAATCGGATGGCACGGACCTCCCGTTCCATCAGGTTGACCTCGACTCCGCCGAATGCGCCGCGGCGGCATTATGCGTTGATCCAATCGATCGTTTGCGACAAGCAGAACGATGAGTGGCACCGCATGCCTCCCTTGGCAACCCGGCGATCCCGAATGCATGGCACATCAGGACCCGTGGCTTTGCGCCCCGTCTTTGCAGACGGTTTGCCTTTGGCAAGGAGCGAAGGCCTAACGGTCTTAGCCGGGAGACGACCCGACACCGACCGTGCTGCTCACTGAGTAACTTCAGCAACAGCGTTCTATAGAGAACCTAGGTCGAAACTGCGCATTGGCAAATTCAAACGACTACGGAAAGCGTGTGGATCGGGCAGGTTGCGATGGCAATCGGGTTGGTGGTAAGGATGCTGACGGTTTTACCGCCTAGAGTCTGTCGAAGGCCTCAAGTAAGATGCTCTCGAGCGTCGAGCAGCAGCCAGCACGCGAAAGCCTGCCTGAATCCCAGCCGTTATCTTCGTCGCATCGCACCCTACATTTGCTTTCGAGATGCATCCCTTAAGACTCCGTGCTGCCGCTGTTCCCTTTATCTTGGTCACGATCTTGATCGATATGTTGGGAATTGGCCTCGTCATACCCGTGTTGCCCCGGCTGGTGATCGAGATGTATGGGGGGCCTACACTTGGCGAGACCATGCCGGCGGCCCCTGTCGGTGAGTTACCACTGGTTGTGGATGTTAAGCCGCAAGCGGCCGGGCAACCGAACCATGTCGCCGAGAACGATATCGCGCAAAGCGCTGAGACCAGTCAAGGCGCGTGGCTGTACGGTTGTTTTGTGGCGTCTTATGCTCTCATGCAGTTTCTCTTCGCGCCGATCTTAGGGAATCTGAGTGACGCTTACGGTCGAAGACCCGTATTGTTGATTTCTCTATTCGGTTCGGCGGTTGACTATGTTCTGCTTGCATTCGCGCCGAATCTTTTTTGGCTGTTTGTTGGTCGCATCATCTCGGGAATCACGGGTGCGAATATCACGGCGGCCAATGCATACATCGCGGATGTCAGTCGCCCCGAACATCGCGCGCGCAATTTCGGATTGGTTGGTGCTTGTTTTGGTTTAGGCTTTATTATTGGACCAGCCGTGGGTGGATTGTTAGGTGATTACGGCTTGCGATATCCCTTCATCGCTGCAGCGATCCTGACAGGGATGAACTGGCTCTATGGTTGTTTTGTACTCCCCGAATCGCATCGGCTCGAGAATCGCCGCGCTTTTCAATGGTCGCGAGTGAATCCATTTGCCAGCTTACAAGTGCTGCGAATTTATCCGATGTTGTTAGGCCTCGTAATGATCATCACTCTTGATCGATTGGCGCACGCATCGTTGCCGAGCACATGGGTGTTGTTCACCTCCTATCGTTTTGAGTGGGACGCAAAACAACAAGGTTGGTCGCTAGCTCTGGTTGGCTTGATGTTTGCTTTAGTACAAGCCGGATTAACACGCTTTGTGGTGAAGCGATTCGGCGAAGAGCGGGCAATCATTGCAGGGTTGTTTATCGCAATGATCGCCTATTTATCGTATGGACTTGCGACCGCGAGTTGGATGCTGTTCGCCACGATTATCTTCAGCAGCTTCGGCGGCGTCGCCGGACCGAGCTTGCAATCGCTTGTCACGCGAAGTGTTCCGGCGAATGAGCAAGGCGCCGTGCAAGGTGCACTGACAAGTATCAATAATCTCGCAGCGATTATCGGGCCGCTGCTCTACACATTTCTCTTTGGCTATTTCACGCAACCACAGTCGCCGATTCAGATTCCAGGAATCGCATTCTTCACGAGCGCAGCATTGGTTGCTATCGCAGTGATGCTGGCGCTCGCAAATCTCGTTCGATCGCCCTCGTCAAATTCATAGTTGCGTCAAACACATAGTGGCGTCTCAAATACATAGTTGCGTCAAGTTCATAATACTGCAGCCACAGCATCACAAAGCTGAGTCATGTTGCGCGAAGTCATCCCGGCAACGTTGATGCGTCCGCTTCCAACGATGTAAACGGCGAACTCGTTCTTGAGGCGATCAACTTGCAGTGGATTCAATCCGCTGAAGCTGAACATGCCTTTCTGATCGCGAAGAAAACTGAAGTCGCGTTTTTGGGTCCGCGCACGCATTTGATTGACGAACTCTTCACGCATGGTTGCGATCCGCGCACGCATTGCATCAAGTTCTTGTTTCCATTGTTGTCGCAAACCAGTGTCACCCAAGATCGCTGCTACAACGGCCGCACCATGACGCGGTGGATTGCTCCAGTTGGCGCGTACGAGACGTTTGAGTTGACTCAATGACGCAGCCGCTTCGTTCGCGTGTTTAGCAACCGCCGTCAGCGCGCCCACGCGCTCACTGTATAAACCAAAGTTCTTAGAGAACGAACTTGCGACAAGCACTTCGCCACATTGCCGTTGCACTTCGATCAACCCCGCCGCATCGGCTTCGAGGCCTGTGCCAAAACCTTGATAGGCGAAGTCGATCACGGGCAGGAGTTGCTTTTCACTGAGCAATGCAGCAAGCTCACGCCATTGCTCGGCACTTGGATCAACGCCGGTTGGATTATGGCAACAAGCATGCAATAAAACTGCATCGCGCGGCTTGGCTTGATCACGCAAGGTTTGCATCATCCCTGAGAAATCGAGTCCCGTCTTGTCGTTGTTCAAATAGGGATACTGCAACACATTGATGCCGGCTGCAGCGAAGATCGATTGATGGTTGACCCACGTCGGGTTGCTAATGAACACGCGCGAACCGGGTAATTGATCTGCGACAAACTCGGCCGCTAGGCGCACACCTGCGGTGCCTCCCGGCACTTGCACGGTCGCAGTGAGATCCGCTGCAATTTGTTCTCCAAAAAGCAACTGACGGACTTGCTTGTTGTAAGCTTCGAGCCCATCGATACCGAGATAGTTCTTCGTGGTCTCATTGTCGACTAAGCGCCGTTCTGCCGCTTTGACGGATTCGAGTACTGGCGTGTTTCCAGCGTCATCTTTAAACACCCCGACGCTCAAGTTGATTTTGTGGTTGCGTGGATCCTTTTGAAAGGTTTCGTTCAATCCAAGGATCGGGTCAGGGGGTGCAACGGGAACGTTTTCAAACATTTCAATGAATGAGGGTTAAAGAATTGGGTTGACGGTTACGGAATTTGGATGGTTGAAGTGACGGTGCAATCGTGGAAAGGTGACGATGGGCTCGTGACGGAAACACGCTGTGAATCACACAGCATAGACACGAAGATAGACGCAACGCACGCTGCGACCGATGTGCCTATCGTAATTGAAACGCAAATGAAGGAATTGCGAAACGTCCCTAGTTTTGTGGGCGCCCGTTTTCTTCCGCTTCGATAGGCTCGACCGGCTCAACCGGTGTGATGGCCGCGGGTCGATTTCCCACAATGACTTCGTTGCGGACCTGGTTTACGCCCGGGTCGAGCAGCATCAAGCGTGCGGCCAGATCTCGATCGGCTGCACCACCCACTCGGCCTCGCACAACGGCTGTACCTTGATTTACCTGGACGCGGACATTGCTCAATTGAGGCACGGTCCCCGGAATCATGGATGGTGACTGATTGACGGATTGCACCGTGGTCAGGTTCTGGGCAAGCTCTGGCGCGACAGAGATACGCGTACGAAGCACCGGCCGCTGCTTTGTGTTTTGCGCATTGCGATTGTTTCCACCGAGCATCCCGCCACCAGCACCACCGATCCCACCACTGCCGAGCCCCATGTTATTGCCGCCAAACTGGGATCCTGTGCGGCGAGAGGTCTGCGAGTTCGTCCGACTGCGGCTGTTGGTGCCGGCCGCAGCGCCCGTTCCGGTGCTTTGCGACATCTTGCCTGCGCCCTGCGCATTCTCGATCAAACTGTAACCGTAAACGCTATTGCGCTGAGCGCCGATCGCGCCTTGTCGTTGCACACCACCTTGAAAGAAGTTGTTCGTATCGAGCCCGAGATCAGCCGCATTGAGCTGACCTTGTTGGGCCGACTGCATGTTGTTGTTCGTGCTGCTGTTGTTGTAGAGATTGTTCATCCCTGTGTTGGTATTACCACCGGCAAAACCCCCGAGACTTGTTCCTCCACCCGTCGAAACTTGGCCAAACGAAGTGCTTGTGAGCGTCGATGCAGCAACCAAGAGGGTGCCCGATACCGCCAGAAAGAGAGGGTTTTTGCGCATCGAATGTCTCCAGTTTAAGGCTTGGGGCCGCGGCTTCGCTCCGAGCATAATATGCAGGCCCGGTACATCATATCAAATGCGCTAGACCCATTGCTCAGGAAAACCGCGCATATTGATCCGGGCAGTGACTCCCCGACATTCCCTATCGTCCGATTAAAGCGATCGGTTGTGAGAACTCTCGTGCGACAACTGCTTCTTTCTATCGTCGTTCTGTTTGTATGGGTTTTATCAACCGAAACGCGTGGGGAGCGTCCAGCGTTCCCGAAGCTTCTGCCGTCGGAAACGTTCTTGATGGTTCGTTTGGACAATGCGGCGAACTTTCGCGAAGCCCTGAGAAACGCGGCTGTCGGTAAACTGCTTTCCGATCCCCAGATGGCTCCCTTCGTTGAGCAAGTCATTGGTGACTTTGGCGTGTGGGTTGCCGATCAAGGCCAAGATTTCGGACTGCAACTGGGTGAATTAGCAGCAATTCCCCAAGGAGAAGTCGGACTGGCGTTAGTCGATTTGAATGCGGGGAATGTTGATGACAAGAATGCGAAGGGAAAGGACCGAGATGGGGACGAAGCCGAGGGAGGGGAAAGACGGCGCGGGCCACCGATCGATTTGCTCCTGGTGATTGAAGCGAAGGAACGGATGCCTTACTTGCGAGGATTGATCGAGCAAGTGGAAACAAGGGCTTCGGAGTATCTACAACAGCGCGATGTTAAAGGCCCGGGAAACACCAAGATTCGTGCATTTGTGGGAGACACTGGAAGAGAGTTTGGATGGACCGAGCGCGAAGGAACCTTTGTGTTCAGTTCAGGTCTCGCGACGCTCGAACGATATCTTGAGGCATGGGATAAAGGCGAACAGTCTCACTCATTGGCAAGTGAACCGGCATTCGCTTCGGCGCTGACACCGTGTTTGGGAAGCGATGAAAAGCCGCCGCAGATCACCGTTTTCTTTGATCCTATTCGATTGATTCGCGCGGCCGGTCGAGGGAATGCTTCGGCTCAAGTTACTTTACAGTTGCTCGAACAATTTGGACTTGGCAACATTCGCGGCCTCGGCGGTTCAGTGCTTGTCGGTGCCAAAGATTATGACTCATTGGTTCATACGCATTTGGTATTAGATGGTCCACGTACAGGCATCTTGGGTGTGATCCAGCCGAAGTCGGGCGACCTGAAGCCAGAGAAATGGATGCCGAACGATGTGAGTCAGTTCTTAGCTTTGCGTTGGGATGTACCGGCGACGGTAAATGGTATCGAGCGTGTTTTGGAGAAGATTGCTGGATCGACGTTTTGGGAAACATCGGTTGAGAATCGCTTTAAAGAACGTTACGGAGTGGATCTTCAAAAGGATGTGTTTGAACAATTCGCCGGACGTTTCACCATGGTGCAATGGCATGAACCTCCAGCGAGGTTGGGAAGTCAGGTGATGCTATTTGCTGCCGAGATGAAAGATATGGCAACGGCCGAGAAAACTTTGCAGCAAGTATTGGAGAAGCGCAAAGTCACCGAGCCACGCGAGACCTATGCAGGGGCAAGGATGTATCCGATCCGAACTCTTCGGCCGCGTGAAGATCCATTGATTCGTGTTGGTAAACCGACGGTGATGTGTGCGGACAAGTACATCTTCGTTTCGGATAGTCGGCCATTGTTAGAAAAGATCGCACGAACGTTGAACGATGCCGATGCGCCGAAACTTCAAGATCGCGCCGAGTTCGCGATGATAGCTGGCGAGATCAACGCTTTGCTCGATGGGCAAACGCCCTTTTACATGTCGTATATCGATCCGACGGAGTCGTTGCGCAGTATTTATGAATTGGCACAATCACCGGAAGTGAATGCGCGATTGCGCAGTATGGGGGGCCGATTTGCGCCTGCGGATATCTTGGCAAAAGCGTTAACGGACAAGAAACTCCCGCCAATAGCAGTTGTGCGTCAATATTTCAGCCCTAGAGGTTCAGCTGCCTATGATGAACCCACAGGAATTCACTTTTTCTCGTTCTCCTTGCACCCAGAAAAATAAAAACAGGAATGCCAGGATTTATTTCGCTTTTCCGCATCTAATTGGAAAAGCGGCCTTTCTGAAGGTAATTGGGGTAATTAGAGTAGGCCCGTCGTCCCTCAATCAGCGGAAGTAAGTACGTTGGTTGAGGATGATCTCGCCATAAGCTGAGGGAGGAACAAGGAAGTCGCTGCTCACTGCTTGGGTCTCCCAGCAACGGACTTCCTTGGCTTCTTGGTCGCAGCAGCAGGGGCAGACGCGCTGCGACTGGCAATTAGAGTACGATCGTCAGGAGACGGAACGACCGCTCGAATGCAACACCGCGAGGGGCAGATCGCGATGTCTTGCAAGTATTCCACCCAGTTACCGACAGTCCAGCAAAGCGCCACCTGAATACGAACTAAGGGATATCCCTACAGGAGCCGATTTAAGTGCCGACGACAATTTCGCCAGCGACAAAGATAGTGCTCGCCGACGATCATCCGTTGATTCATGCCGGAATCGAATGGGCTATGCAAAGCACCGACGATTTACGTTTGGTAGGAAGCTGCTTCAAGTTTTCCGATGTGATACCGACCGTAGAGCAGACTTCCCCGCAACTGGTCATTGTGGATCTGCGCTTACCCGATGGCGATGGTTTGGACTTGGTTCGCCGTTTGGCGGATCGGGCAATGCCTGTCGATACGCTCGTGTTTTCTGCTTTAGAGGAAGACCTCTACGCAGAACGAGTATTACGAGCTGGTGCCAAGGGCTATTTGGAAAAGACGGCAGAGTTGAACCGACTGTTATCCGCTGTACGGACCATTATGTCGGGAAAGATTTACCTGAGCGATGCCATGCATCAACGCTTGGCCTCATTTCTCAGTGGCAATCGAACCAACAGCGATCCGCTCACAACACTGAGTGACCGTGAGCTTCAAGTGTTTCAATTGATTGGCCAAGGGAAATCGACACGTCAGATCGCCGGACATCTTTGTCGTAGCGTAAAAACAATCGAGACCTATCGCGATCGACTCCGTAAAAAGCTTGGGCTGAATACGGGAATCGAGCTTACTCATGTGGCCATTGAGCGGGCCAGTCGCCGGAAATGAACTTCTGTTGTTGCAGCGACTGGACGGCATCAAAAATTTGCGCAAGCGTCTTTTGCGCTTGGTTCCAATTGCGCTCGTGAATTGCGGCATCCAGTATCTGGATACCCATACTCAGAGCTTGCACTTGGTCGCGCAAGTCGTGTCGTAGGTTTCGAAGTTCATGAAGTAATGGTTGCTCGGTCAAAGCCATTGCCTCCACGTTAGCACCAAAGCGGTTGAAGGGGCGGAAGAGAGCAACTATTGCCCGTACATCTCATGAACGGCGGATTTGGACACATGTCCGCGCAGATTTTCTCGAAAGTCCAGATAAGCTTTGCGGGTCGGAAGGGCTATGTCGGAGTTTAGGCATGAGGCATGAGGCTTGAGGCTTGAGGCTTGAGGCTTGAGGCTTGAGGCTTGAGGGTCCCCTCCTTCAGTGTAGTCTGATAAAGCCCACCGAATTGGGGCGGCAACTCGCTCATGCCCCATGCCCGCTTGCCGGGCATGAGCAACAGTTTGACAGGCGAGCATCAATGCGTGCTTGCCATTCTCTTGCGTTTGCGATCAAGCGGCGAGCCAATCGTCTCCCAATACGAATCCACTCCCCCGAGCCGATATCCAGATCGCCTGATCGAAGCGATTTGTGATGAGACGACCAAAGCAGATCGCTTCGATTACATCTGTGGAATTGCGGCTCGTCGACGAGCATTCGTACTGGATGACGATCTGCTCGCCGCAAGAACCAAAGGAGAGGAGTTTGAAGCGGGCGCGTCGGTTTCTAGCCTGTCAAACTGATGCTCATGCCGGGCAAGCCGGCATGGGGCACCACGAACAAGCGAGCGCAGCGAAAATCGCTGAACAGGTACCACTTCAAATCTCAACCACCTTCCCGCCATTCTGTGCACTTTGCATACATGCATCCAAAACCATTTGCGTCTTCAGAGCATATTGTCCCCAAGTGGAATCGCGGTTGCCGCTGAGGCATAGATCGCTAAAGCGCCGAACCATCATGACTTCCTGAGCGTCGGATTCACCATTGCTATATTCTTGGGCGCTCCCCCTTTGGTCGTGTCGTTCCATATTGAATCGGCAACCATCGATCCGGTAACGGTGATGAGAGTAGGTGTAAGCGGATTCGCAGCCCACGAACGGCAAGACGAAATCGTCAAGGCTGACATAGCCGTTTTGGCCGTAGATCTCTGCCGTTTGGCTGATTTCGGTGAGGAACGAACAGTAGAAACTCGCTGAAGCGCCATCGGGAAAGGTAAGTTCGGCGGCGAACGAGCCTGGCACTGGGCCACTGCTTCCAGTTCCTTTGAGCTCAGCGAGGCAACGTGCGGTGACAAGGCTCGGCATCTGCCAACGCATGGCCCACAGCGTGAATCGGATGTTGTACCAGCCCAAGTCTCCCAAGCATCCGAAGGGTTCGAGCTCGCGCATCACGCGAATATTCTCACGCTGAAATGTCTCGTCCCCGAGGAATGTAAAGTTTGTAGAGATACGGCGAATAGCACCGACTCGTTGAGGGTCGTCTAACACCTGACGCATCGAAGGGAGCCGCGCGCTATGCATAAACATAACGCCATCCATGAACTGCACTTTGTTTTGCTCACATGCAGCGAGCATCTCGCGTAAATCGCTGGCGCTGGAGGCAACGGGTTTTTCGCATAGCACATGCTTACCCGCTTCGGCAGCTTTGATAACCCATTCCTTTCGGGTTGCGGTTGGAAGCGGAATGTAGACCGCGTCAATGTCATCGCGTTGCAGCAATCGATCGTACCCTGCGATGGCGACTGGGGCTGGTTCAAAAGCATTTTCGCGCTGGCAGTCTGCAATGAATTTTGCTGCCGAAGCTTCATTGCGACTGGCGACGGCAGCGACGCGCCCGTTACCGCTCAGCCAGATACCGCGCCAATTCTTTTTGGCGATGACGGCGGTTCCCAGAATACCCCAACGACAGAGAGACGAATTCATGCTTTCCTCAGAGATGGTGATTGGATGGTGCGGAGCGTTCAAATGTATGACAGTGATTCATCCCCCGCCACCGCGCTGGTGTTCCGCCTTTAGGCGGCCCTCTCACATCCTCCCTTATCCTCCCTCGTCCACTCACATCCTTCCGATGATCACCGACTTCCTATTCCTGCCATCGAACCAAACATCCCACAACCCGAGAACACGATCCAAGGTTCGATATCAAGCAAGCATATTTTGGGGGGATGCTTTTACTGCTTTCATGCAACTGCGAACCTCAAACTTACGAAATCTTAGGCAAACCTGCGAAATGAGTATTCGATCCCTCCAACGTTGCCACTAATGAATCCATGAAGGCCGTGCGATTTACTGGGAAAATGATTGACAATAATTTTGACGGCCATCTAAGATTGCCACCAATGGTGATGCGATGAGGCCTGTGCGTCTTCGTGCCCGGCCTCCTTGCGGAGCTTTTCATTTCTCATTATTGGGTGTTTGTATGGTTCGCACTCCGTCTCGGACCGGGTTTACCCTGGTCGAATTGCTGGTGGTGATCGCCATCATCGGTATCTTGGTAGGTTTGTTATTACCTGCCGTTCAAGCGGCCCGGGAAGCAGCCCGGCGCATGAGTTGTAGCAACAACTTCAAGCAAATCGGCTTGGGTTTGCACAACTATCACTCGACTTATAACAAGCTCCCCTGTGGTGCAGGTGGAACCAATGGTGGTTTCGGCGCTGACGGCCCCGGAAACACGATCACGATCGGTACCACAACCTATTCGCCTCACAACGAGCGCCGCTTGAGTTTGCTCGTCCCCTTGTTGCCTTTTATCGAGCAACAACCTTTGTGGGAAAAGATCAGTAATCCGTTCATTGATCCAGCGACTCCCAGCCGCACTTGGCCTTCAATGGGTCCGGACCGCGACGTGCCGACTGCGAATTACCCACCCTGGGGCGTGCAAGTGGGAACTTACCAATGTCCCAGCCAACCAGTACCCACCGTCAGCATTTCGTTCGGAAAAACGAACTATGTGGCATGTATTGGTGATGGCATCATTGGTGCAGGTACTGGATTGAACGTGAATCCTGGTGTTGGTTCGGCACAGCCAGGATCAAAGCGTGGGATGTTCATGCGAGTTCGATACCTGGTTGTTGGTCAAGGTCAATTGCTCGCAGATGGTCAGTTGGGATTCAAGGACTGCCTCGACGGCACTTCGAACACCATCGCCATGGGTGAAGTCGGTAACAGCACCGGTCGCCGCGAGTTGCTTGGCAACACTGTTGACGGTGGTATTACCACCACGGCTCCTTACGCGGGTGGCGCAGAATGTAGAGCGTTCATCGATGCTAACCGCCCGCAGTTCTATGCGAGCTCTGCAACTCTATTGACCACTGGACACGGTAATCGTTGGCAGTCAGGGGTGCCTCGCCAAGGGATGTTCAATACGGTCCTCCCACCAAACGGACCTAGCTGCGAAGGTTCTGAAACCAGTCCATCGGCAAACGTGGTTGTCACGGCTGGAAGCCATCACAAAGGCGGCTGCCATATTTTGATGACCGACGGTGCGGTGAAGTTCATCACATCGAACATCGAAGCTGGCCAACCGAGCAATGGTTCAATTACAGACATTGCGAACAACGTCGGCCGTGAAAGCCCTTACGGTTTGTGGGGTGCTCTCGGTACTCGTAACGGCAACGAGAACGTCCAACTCCCATAAAGGGCGGATGGAATGGTTTGAATCGTTCAACGCGAGATATTGTTATCTCGCTTGATCGCTAACTATATCAAAAGGAATCATGGATCCCATGCGCTGGACTTTATTAGCTCTCGTCTGTTTTTCGCTGACGTTTTCAATGACCGGATGTGGTGCCAATACGGGCACCACTCAACTCCCTGCGTCAAATGAATCGCTCAACGAAGACGGCGAAGAAAAGGCTGAAAAAGAAGAATAGTATCGACTCCAAACGATCGATCTTTGTAGACGCTGAAGAGCAATGACTCTTCAGCGTTTTTTTGTTTGCAGACCCCTCCCCGCCGCTCCAGCGTTCGACTGGAATCTTTCGTGCCCTTCTGTTCTTCGTGGTGCATTCTCCTGCAATTGCCTGCGTTGTTTCGTGTTTCTAAAACGCAATCATGGACATGCCATCACGGACCTAACCCGATCTTCTGAATCCTGTACATCCTGTTCATCGATGTTGTAATCTCTGCTTTCGAAAGAACATGGATGAGCAGGATGAACAGGATTGAGCAGACGACGGACCCTTGAGTCGGCGGAGTATGTCACGCAAAGGGGCAAAACTCTCCTGCAATTGCCTTCGTTGTTGCGTGTTTCTGGAACGCAATCATGGACATGCCACCACGGACCTAACCCGATCTTCGAAATCCTGTACATCCTGTCCATCGATGTTGTTAACTCTGCTTTCGAAAGAACATGGATGAGCAGGATGAGCAGGATTGAGCAGACGACGGACCCTTGAATCGGCGGAGCATGTCACGCAAAGGAGCAAAATTCTCCTGCAATTGCCTGCGTTGTTTCGTGTTTCTGGAACGCAATTGTGGACATGCCATCACAGACCTAACCCGATCTTCGAAATCCTGTACATCCTGTTCATCGATGTTGTAATCTCTGCTTTCGAAAGAACATGGATGAGCAGGATGAACAGGATTGAGCAGACGATGGACCCTTGAGTCGGCGGAGCATGTCACGCAAAGGGGCAAAATTCTCCTGCAATTGCCTGCGTTGTTTCGGTGATTCTGGACCGCAATCATGGACATGCCATCACGGACCTAACCCGATCTTCGAAATCCTGTACATCCTGTTCATCGATGTTGTTAACTCTGCTTTCGAAAGAACATGGATGAGCAGGATGAACAGGATTGAGCAGACGATGGACCCTTGAGTCGGAGGAGCATGTCACGCAAAGGGGCAAAATTCTCCTGCAATTGCCTGCGTTGTTTCGTGATTCTGGACCGCAGTCGTGGACATGCCATCATGGACCTAACCCGATCTTCGAAATCCTGTACATCCTGTTCATCGATGTTGTAATCTCTGCTTTCGAAAGAACATGGATGAGCAGGATGAACAGGATTGAGCAGACGATGGACCCTTGAGTCGGCGGAGCATGTCACGCAAAGGGGCAAAATTCTCCTGCAATTGCCTGCGTTGTTTCGGTGATTCTGGACCGCAATCATGGACATGCCACCACGGACCTAACTCGATCTTCGCAATCCTGTACATCCTTTTCATCGATGTTGTAATCTCTGCTTTCGAAAGAACATGGATGAGCAGGATGAACGGGATTGAGCAGACGACGGACCCTTGAGTCGGCGGAGCATGTCACGCAAAGGAGCAAAATTCTCCTGCAATTGCCTGCGTTGTTGCGTGTTTCCAAAACGCGATTGTGGACATGCCATCACGGACCTAATTCGATCTTCGAAATCCTGTACATCCTGTTCATCGATGTTGTAATCTCTGCTTTCGAAAGAACATGGATGAGCAGGATGAACAGGATTGAGCAGACGACGGACCCTTGAATCGGCGGAGCATGTGGCGCAAAGGGGCAAAACTCTCCTGCAATTGCCTGCGTTGTTTCGGTGATTCTGGACCGCAATCATGGACATGCCATCACGGACCTAACCCGATCTTCGCAATCCTGTACATCCTGTTCATCGATGTTGTAATCTCTGCTTTCGAAAGAACATGGATGAGCAGGATGAACAGGATTGAGCAGACGACGGACCCTTGAATCGGCGGAGCATGTGGCGCAAAGGGGCAAAACTCTCCTGCAATTGCCTCCTTTGTTTCGTGTTTCTGGACCGCAGTCGTGGACCTAACCCGATCTTCGCAATCCTGTACATCCTGTTCATCGATGTTGTAATCTCTGCTTTCGAAAGAACATGGATGCGCAGGATTAACAGGATTGAGCAGACGACGGACCCTTGAGTCGGCGGAGTATGTCGCGCCAAAGGGCCAAAACTCTCCTGCAATTGCCCGCTTTGTTTCGTGATTCTGGACCACAATCGTGGACATGCCATCACGGACCTAACCCGATCATCGAAATCCAGTACATCCTGTTCATCGATGTTGTTATCTCTGCTTTCGAAAGAACATGGATGTACAGGATGTACAGGATTGAGCAGACGATGGACCCTTGAGTCGGCGGAGCATGTCACGCAAAGGGGCAAAATTCTCCTGCGACTGCCTGCTTTGTTTCGGTGATTCTGGACCGCAATCATGGACATGCCATCACGGACCTAACCCGATCTTCGAAATTCTGTACATCCTGTTCATCGATGTTGTTAACTCTGCTTTCGAAAGAACATGGATGAACAGGATAAACGGGATTGAGCAGACGATGGACCCTTGAGTCGGCGGAGCATGTCACGCAAAGGGGCAAAATTCTCCTGCAATTGCCCGCTTTGTTTCGTGTTTCTGGAACGCAATCGTGGACATGCCATCACGGACCTAACCCGATCTTCTGAATCCTGTACATCCTGTACATCGATGTTGTTATCTCTGCTTTCGAAAGAACATGGATGAACAGGATGTACAGGATTGAGCAGACGATGGACCCTTGAGTCGGCGGAGCATGTCACGCAAGGGGGCAAAATTCTCCTGCAATTGCCTGCGTTGTTTCGTGATTCTGGAAGGCAGTCGTGGACATGCCACCACGGACCTAACCCGATCTTCGAAATCCTGTACATCCTGTTCATCAATGTTCTGATACCGTTAGTTCGGTGCAGCCACTGCGCAACAAGAATCGCTGGAGAGATAGGCCATTGATGGGGCTTGGAAACGAGGTTTTAATCAGCCCAAGTCCCACCCATCCTCAAGCGGGCGGGTGATAAAATAGCAGCCTCTACCAAATTCAAATACAATAGGCACTTCTCCTCCCACATCCATCCCCTGGAGTTTTTGCATGTCCTTAAGCACTCTGCATGCGCTGATGCTTGGCCTCACGGTTTTGGTAACTCAATCGACAAATGCAGCCGATTATGTCACCTACGTCCGCGATGAAACGGCGAAGGATGCCAAGCACATCGTCTTTCTTACCGGTGATGAAGAGTATCGTTCCGAAGAAGGTTTGGTGCAGTTGGCCAAGATCCTCGCGCTGCGTCATGGATTTCATTGCACGGTGCTTTTTGCTATCGATCCCAAAGATGGCACGATCAATCCCGATGTGAACAATAGTTTGCCCGGTGCCGAAGCGTTAGACAAAGCCGATGCGATTGTGATGATGCTACGCTTTCGCGCGTATCCGGACGACACGATGAAACATTTTGTGGATGCTTATGAGCGCGGGGTTCCGATTGTTGCTTTGAGAACCAGTACTCACGCGTTTCGTTACAACTCCAAGTCCGAATCGCGTTACAAAGATTATTCTCACGACAGTAAAGTTTGGCAGGGCGGATTTGGACGCCAAGTCCTCGGCGAAACCTGGGTCACTCACTTGGGAACCAATCATCGCGAAGCGACACGTGCGGTGCCGGTCGCTGAAGCCAAGCAGCATCCTTTGATGCGTGGTGTGGGGGAGATCTTTGCCGAAAGCGGTGCCTACACAGCCAATCCAATGCCTGATTCACAAATCCTCATGCGCGCTCATGTGCTTGATGGACCAACCGCAGATGCCAAGCCTTTGGTTGGCAAAAAGAACGAACCGATGCAACCCATTGTTTGGTGCCGTGAGCCTAAGAACAGCGCTGAGAAGACCAATCGTGTGCTTTGCACCACGATGGGTGCTGCTTCGGATTTGAAAGATGAAGTCTGCGCCGCCTTGTCATCAACGGAGTGTATTGGGGCCTCGGTCGCGATGTACCAGAGAAGGCGGATGTCACGTTAGTGGGACAATACGATCCCAGTGACTACGCATTCAAAGGGTTTCGTAAAGGGGTTAAGCCGGATGACTTGAAGTCTTTGGAATAACGATCACTGAGGTGCTCTGATGTTTGATCGTCGACGTTGGTTGATGACCATAGCGGCTTCGTCGGTTGTGCCGCAACGATTGGCTTTGGCTGCCGATGCATCGCACATCGTTGCCGAGAATCGCAAGCCGGGAACCGATCGATGGTTGTTGACAAAGACTGAGATCGATCCCGCAACGAAGTACCGTTCGCCAAAGATCGAAGGGTATGCTTCGCATGCAAGTATTCGCGCTGGCGAGACATTGACTGTTCATCTCAGCGCCAATCCTGCTGCCGATGTCGAAGTCGATTTATATCGACTTGGGTATTATGACGGGGCAGGGGGGACGCTCGTTAAAGCTTTTGGAAAATCTGCCGTCTCAGCGCAGTCGTTACCTGAAGAAGGTACACGACGCATGATGCGTTGCGAGTGGCCGGTCACGTTATCGATACCGATCGAACCGAATTGGATTAGCGGCGTTTATTTACTTAAGCTGACTGAGTTGGCATCCGAGTGTCAGAGCTTTGTAATCTTCATCGTGCGCGATGAACGGCCGGCGAGTTTAATCTTTCAGTGTAGTGATCATACCTGGCAAGCCTATAATCGTTGGCCAAGCCAGTATTCGTTATACGATGATGGCAAGAACACTTGGCACTGGGGTGACTTGTCCCAGGTGAGTTTCCATCGGCCTTACGGTAAGTATTGCCAGATTTTTGATCAGCCTCAGTCGATTGGTTCCGGGGAATTTTTGTTGTGGGAGTATCCCTTCGCTTACTGGTTAGAGCGCGAAGGATACGATGTAACTTATATCTCCAACACCGATACGCATCGCGATGCGGCTACGTTGCTTCGCTGCAAAGGATTCTTAAGCGTAGGGCATGATGAATACTGGACGATCGAGATGTTCGAGCATGTGCGATCAGCTATTCATGCGGGGATCAATGTCGGCTTCTTTTCCGGCAATGCAGTGTGCGGTCGAGTCGCTTGGGATGAACCGACCCAGTCGCTACGCCGCGTCGGCGTTTTTGGTCCTCCCGAAGGAACACGTGAGTTTCAATCGATGAGCGCTTTGGAGCATGTACGTCCCTATGCGAACGAACTGATTGGCGCTCATAGTACGGGTCCGGTAACCGGTGGCGCGGACTGGATCTGTAGCAAACCTGAACACTGGATCTATGCTGGAACCGGTATGAAGCAAGGGGATGCAATTCCCGGTGTGATTGGTTGGGAATGGCATGGCGATCCTGCCCCGATACCAGGACTTGAGATTATTGCGACAGGACCGACTCAATCGGCTCCCGGAAAGTTGAATGGCGGAACGTATACCGCAACGCTTTATCCCGGTCCCAAAGACAACTTTGTGTTCAATGCATCCACATGCTGGTGGGCTGATGGTTTATCAGCACCTCCGGGTTACATGCATCCTAAAGTCTACACCGCGCCGCAAGGCCCCGATGCGCGCATCGAGCAAATCACCCGCAACATCCTCAATCGCTTCGTGGGATAGGCGTCCCGCCTGTCATTTGAGATTTGAGATTTGAGATTGTCTGAACTCTCTGGCTTATTCCTCAAAGCTTCCCGCCACGTACTCGTCCCAAAACTCTTTCTTGGTTTCCTTCAGGATCTCCATAACTGCTTTGCGATCTTCGCCGCTCAATCGACCGAAGTCCTCATCGTTAGTTCGTTCGACAAGTACATCATGAAACCGCTTGCCAAGATACTTAAGCATGGGCTGCGGTAAGTGATCAAACGCCGGTGAGTAGATCAGATAACTGCAAGGGTAGCGAAATAGGTATCGCTGCAAGTCGAGTTGATACAAGCTGTGTCCCTGTTTGTTTTGCGGCCCACGCTGCGAAAACGTTTTAGAAAACTCAGAAGCGCCGGTGACGGTTGCATCGAGTTCGATCTCATCGGCGAACAGCATGTACTTAATCAGTCGTTCGCCCACGTTTGCGATGCGTCGCTGAGTCGATTCACTCAGGGTGCCTGCGGGGCGCCCAAGTGCTTCGTTGATGCCCGAGTCTTGATAGGTTGCCGTCCGAGTCTCAAAGTTTGCGCGAGTAATCAAGTTATGCATTTGCGATTGATGTTCCATGACCATTAGAGCCACGATATCGCTCGTAGGCCGCAAGAAGATCTCTGCATCGACGAGATCAGGCAACTTGGTTGCATTGGCACCCAGATCGCGATCGATCCATCCAGGATAAGATTCATCGCGGCAGAGGGTGTTGCCGAGGTGACGCATGGAACCATGAGTGCCTGTCACATACCATCCACCCCAGCGCTGTTCGAATGGACTCGCATGATCGGTCACGTAACTCGGGGTTCCGGAAACGAAACGACCTGCGGGGTTACAGAACACCGATCGAACCAGATATCCCGGGACGCCTTGAGTGCGCACCGTTCCGTGACAGATTAAACATTGCCCTTGATCGCGCAAGACTGTTGGGCCTTGGGGATGTTGTGTTTCAAACGTATAGAACACTGCCCCTTGTTCGGGATCGGTGGAAGCCAATTCAAGCACTTCACCACCGTTAACCCAGCCCACATACGTATCATCGTTGAAGTAAACCGCGCGTGGATGAACCGGATCGATTTTGTGCAACTGAAAACTTGTTTTCGAAAATACGAGCGTCTGCGATTCGGGAGGAACACTTAACGCTTTGAGAACTGCAGGGAGGTAACCCATTTTCGGATCCACCTCGAGCTTGATCGTTCCCGCTTTAAGCCCAGCGGCAAACTGCGCCACGCGGTCATGCGTTTCCCCTTGACCGTAATTGACTGGCTTTCCCTCAAAATCAAGTTGCCCGTATGCGGTGGCACAAAGGGCGAAGAGGCAAACACAGCTTAGGTAAATCCGCATCATCCGGCGGTTCTCCATCTTAAATTGGACCTGCGTGTCCAGTTTAGCATGTGTGCTGAAGTGTGGCAAGAGTAGCGCCGCAGAGTTGCGCCGCTGTCCCAGCGGCAGTTTTGCAGCGCGAATAGCTTTGGCCCGCACACTCTTGCGCACGTCAGCGAATTGGGACAATTGCTCTACACTCGCCGCAGAGTTGCGCCGCTGTCCCAGCGGCAGTTTGGGAGCGCAATAGCTTTGGCCCGCACACACTTGCGCACGCCAGCGAATTGGGACAATTGCTCTACACTCAGAGTAGCGCCGCTGTCCCAGCGGCAGTTTGGGAGCGCAATAGCTTTGGCCCGCACACTCTTGCGCACGTCAGCGAATTGGGACAATTGCTCTACACTCGCCGCTGTCCCAGCGGCAGTTTGGGAGCGCAATAGCTTTGGCCCGCACACTCTTGCGCACGTCAGCGAATTGGGACAATTGCTCTACACTCGTGTATCATAGAAAAGGTCCCGCCCCCGTCGTCCTGCCCCCCTATGTTGTGGCGTTGCTCTATGGATTGTTCTCGTCATCGCCGTTTCTTCAGCTTGGCGTACGTTGCAATGGTTTGCTCCACCACGCTCTTGGGCGCCACGGAACCGATTCGATTAATCGCGACATTCGACCGATCCTTTCGGACCAATGCTTTGCGTGTCACGGTTTCGACTCAAAAAAACGAGCCGCCGACTTGCGCCTGGATACTCCCGAAGGAGCGTTCGAAAAACTCGCTTCTGGGCAACCCATTGTTCCAGGGGATCCAGCGGCAAGTCTCGTTTGGCAGCGAATCAACGCTACGGATCCTGAAGAGCGCATGCCACCGGAGAGTTCGCATAAGCAACTCACGGGGGCACAAAAAGAAATCTTGCGGCGCTGGATCGAGGAAGGTGCAGAGTATGAGAAGCATTGGGCATTCGAAACGCCAGTTAAACCCCAAGTGCCCAGTTCCGCCTCGAACCCCATTGATGCATTCATCCGCGCTCGATTAAGCGCCAGCAACTTACAGCCAAGTCCTTTGGCGGATCGTGCGACGTTGTTGCGACGCCTCTCATTCGCTTTGACAGGTCTGCCTCCGTCACCTGACGCTGCGGCAGAGTTTCTTCGTGCGGATCATCCGGTCTCATACGAAGCGATGGTCGACCGTTACCTTCAATCTCCGCAGTTTGGTGAAGAGCAAGCAAAGTATTGGCTTGATGTGGCTCGTTACGCAGACACGCACGGCCTTCATCTCGACAATGAACGTGAGATGTGGGCTTATCGAGATTGGGTGATTCGTGCTTTCAATGAAAACTTGCCATTCAATCAATTCACACAATGGCAAATCGCAGGCGACTTGCTCCCGGAACCGACTCAAGATCAACTCAT
Source organism: Ottelia alismoides (assembly GCA_037367405.1). Classification (NCBI taxonomy): domain Eukaryota; kingdom Viridiplantae; phylum Streptophyta; class Magnoliopsida; order Alismatales; family Hydrocharitaceae; genus Ottelia; species Ottelia alismoides. The sequence goes on from JAZKJV010004578.1 coordinate 131,886, forward strand.
CGCAACAGGGTTCAATCGTTGTAATGTCACCACAAGCGAAGGGGGTGCAATTGATGAAGAGTTTCGTTATCGCTATGCAGTAGACCGTGCGAGTACGGTGATGGAAACATGGTTGGGGCTGACCGGTGGCTGTGCGGTCTGCCATGATCACAAGTACGATCCATTGACGACGCGCGAGTTCTATTCGTTCTATGCGTTCTTCAACAATGCGGCAGATCCGCCGATGGACAAGAACATTGCGACAACAGAACCTTTCATCAAGCTTTATACGGCGGAACAACAGTCTGCATCGAAACGTTTGCAAGATCTCGAAGCCGAAGCGTCGAAAGACTTATTGGCTACCGCAAAACAGATACGAGAATCACAATCCCAAACGTCATCTGCCGCCGATGGCGCACTCGTATCCGACATATTGCTCGATGATCATTTTCCTATTGGAACGGCCACGAAGAACACGACACGCAATCCAACCGTTTGGGTAGGCAGCGATCGCTATCCGATTAAGTTCGGTACGCGGGCCTTGTTCCAAAGCTCATCGAGTTTCATTTCGGAAGATATCACGCTCAACACGGCCCCGATACTTTTCCCTCAAGACGCGGTGATCGAGGTGTGGGTTTACCTCGATCCAGCTTCGCCTCCGAACGTCATCAGCATGAACTTCAAGCTGAGTCCCCAGCGGCGTGTGTATTGGGGCCCTGAACAAATCGAAACGTACGACATACCCGGTGCAGCAAACGCTTATCGAGTCGGTCCTTTGCCACGTCCCGGCGTTTGGACTCGCTTGACCATTCCAACCAAAGGCTTGGGATGGAAGCCCGACCAACTCATTAAAGACTGGTCGCTGGAGCAATCGGGAGGAAACGTGCTTTGGGATCGATTGTGCATTCATGGGTCGACGAACCATTCCAAAGATCCGCGCAGTGATTTCCTGGTCTGGTGGAAAGGGGCAGGGGGTAAGCCCATGCCTGAGGTTCCCGGTGCTTTGCAAGATGCATTGAAAGCTGGGCCTGAGAAAGGGGCCGAGCATGCCCAGCGCAATGAATTACATGAGTTCTTCCTCGCTCATATCGCTCGTCCTACATCACCCGAAATCATTGCCAAACGCCGAGCGTGGGAAACGGCGCGCGTCGCGCGCGAAATGCTCGAGCAATCGGTACCTGGTACGTTTATCTATCGTGATCAACCTAAAAGTCGTGAATCGTTTGTGATGTTGCGAGGTCAATATGACAAACCTGGTGAGCGTGTTCAGCCGACGGTGCCTGCAATTCTTCCACCTCTCAAAGTTGCAGAAAAACTGGCGAGTGCTGATGCAGAAGTTGCAAATGTACCGCCAACACGGCTCGATCTTGCCAAGTGGTTGACGTCGAACGAGCAGCCACTTACGGCACGTGTGACGGTCAATCGTTTTTGGCAACAGATCTTCGGTACCGGAATTGTTGAAACAAGCCATGACTTTGGTTCACAAGGAACACCGCCAACGCATCCGGAGTTATTGGACTATTTAGCGGTTCAGTTTCAAGAATCAGGTTGGAATGTCAAAGCGTTACTGAAAACTTATGGTGATGTCAGAAACGTTTCAGCAATCCTCTGTCGTACGTGACGAACTCAAGCAACAAGATCTAGGCAATCGTCTGTTAGCGCGAGGACCTCGCTTCCGCCTCGATGCCGAGCAGATTCGTGACAACGTCCTGTTTGTTAGTGGGCTTCTGAATCCAGCAATGGGTGGGCGCGGAGTACGTCCTTATCAGCCTGGGAATATTTGGGAACCCGTTGGTTATCAGAACAGCAACACGCGATTCTATCTGCAAGACCATGGAGCAGACCTTTATCGTCGTAGTGTGTATGTCTTCTTGAAACGCACGGCTCCACCACCATTCATGTCAAACTTTGATGCTCCAAATCGAGAACAATTCTGTACGCGGCGCGAACGTAGTAACACGCCATTGCAAGCGTTGCAGCTGATGAATGATGTGCAACATATCGAAGCGGCACGCGTGCTCGCCGAACGCATGCTTCAAGAGGTGCATGTGAACGACTCGTCGCGAATTGCTGCCATGTTCCAACGAGTGTTGACTCGAACTCCCGATGAAGTTGAGCTCAAGTTGCTTCAAGAAGCATTGGAGGATCAACGTCGTCACTATTCGGCGCAATTAGAAGAAGCCGAGGCTCTCGTAAAGCAAGGCGAAGCAGAGGTTTTAGGGACTGCACCGGTTCAAGAAACTGCCGCATGGACCGTTGTTGCTAACCTCGTATTTAACCTTGATGAAACGGTTACCAGAAACTGAATGCCCTTGAGGCCATAGGTCGTATTATGCATCACATGATTCAACAACAGCTCTTAAGGCGACAGTTTTTTGGCTCCACTGGCATTCGTTTAGGCGGTTTAGCGCTCGCTTGCTTGGCCGGCCGTTCTCAAGTCATTGCCGGGCCAGCCGCGAAAGCCCCCAGCATGCATCCGGCACTGCCGGGGCTTCCGCATTTTGCGCCCAAAGCGAAAGCGTTGATCTATCTGCATATGAACGGAGGACCTGCGCAGCTTGATACCTGGGATTACAAGCCGCAACTCGCTGAGTACTTCGATAAAGAATTACCAGATACCATCCGCAACGGTCAGCGCCTCACGGGAATGACGAGTGGTCAAGCAAGGTTTCCGGTGGCTCCAAGTTTGTTTCAGTTTCAGCAGCATGGTCAATGTGGACGTTGGGTGAGTGAGCTTTTGCCGTATACTGCAGAGCACGTCGATGACATTGCGTTGGTAAAGTCTGTGTATACGAATGCGATCAATCATGATCCCGCTTGTACGTTTGTTATGACCGGTAACGAAGTGCCAGGGCGCGCAAGCCTCGGTTCTTGGCTGAGTTATGGCCTCGGAAGTGAAAGCGACGATTTGCCTTCTTTCGTTGTATTGACGCCGAACTGGAAATCGCGCGCGGCCGCACAAGCGTTATTCACGCGCATGTGGAGCAGCGGATTTTTGCCTACCGAGCATTCTGGCGTTGCCCTGCGAGGATCTGGCGATCCCGTGTTGTATCTAGAGAATCCGAAAGGGATTTCGGTAAGCAATCGACGTGCGATGTTGGATCGTCTCGGTGCATTAAATCAACATCGGATGGATCAAATCAATGATCCCGAAATCGTAGCGCGCATCCAGCAGTATGAGATGGCGTTTCGAATGCAAGCGAGCGTTCCCGAACTGACGGATTTGCACAGTGAATCCGAAGCGACTTTGGCGAGCTATGGTCCGGATGTGTTAAAGCCGGGTACGTTTGCCGCGAGTGCCTTGCTCGCGCGACGGATGGTGGAACGCGGTGTCCGTGTTGTTCAGATTCTGCACCGCGGTTGGGACCAACATAACAACTTGCCCGGTGATCTAAGGTTGCAATGCGAAGACACTGACCAACCCATTGGTGCGTTGCTAAAGGATCTCAAGCAACGTGGGTTATTAGAAAGCACATTAGTGGTTTGGGGTGGTGAGTTTGGTAGAAACCGTCTATTCGCAAGGGACATTAACCAAAGCGAATTACGGTCGCGATCACCATCCTCGCAATTTCTGTATGTGGCTCGCCGGTGGTGGAGTGCGCGGTGGGGTAAGCTATGGCGAAACCGATGACTTTAGCTATAACGTCACCGAGAATCCGGTCCATGTAAACGATCTTAATGCGACGATTTTGCATTGTATGGGGATTGATCACGAGCGGTTTACCTTTAAATTCCAAGGGCTTGATGCGCGCCTAACCGGCGTCGAGAACCCAAAGATTATCCCGGAGCTGATCCTGTAGCTGGATTCGCCAGAATTCAGCGTGGCATAGGCGTCCCGCCTGTGGTGGGAAAGACTTTGGACTTTGGACTTTGAGCGGTAAGGAGTAAAGCAGAGAAGGTTGAACAAGTCTTCGCTTACTCCTCAACACTCGCACCTCAAGCCTCACTTCTGAAGTGTGGCTACTTCAGCTACGTGAAAAGGAGAGTTGTATGTACAGGATGGTTTTGCTGATCATTTTTACCAGTCTCGTTTCATTACTGCATGCGCAAGTTACAGCACCGCGCAAAACGCATCAGGTTCAAATCCAAGGCAATCACGCTTACACAGCCGATGAAATCCTCGAAGGCTTGCGATACTCCATTGAGTTCGCTGCAGCGTGCGAGCCTGTACATAGCGACATGGATTTTCTGCGAACCGCTCAACAACTAGTTCAAACAGCTTACCAGCGCAAAGGCTTCCTCAAGTGCACTGTCAAAACCAGTCTCATTGACGCCCCTGCCGATCCCTTTCGTTACCGGGTTGAAATAGACGAAGGTCCGCAAACGACACTCGGCGAGCTAGAGATCGACGCACCAAAAGACCTTCAAGGCTTTCTAAAGGCCTCTTGGAACGAATACTGTAAAGCGTTACCGAAGCCGATTTGGACGCCAGGAGAAGCATGGAACCCAGATCCGGAAGTAAGAACTGGCGTCAAGCAGCATGTCGATCAGTGGCTTCGAGCCATTGGTTACCAACCATGGACGGCGCAGCTTACCTTTCCAGAAACCGGTCCCTATACCGTTGGGCTTAAGTTCACCTTCAACGCCGCGGCTATCAAGCCAAAACTCACAGCGATCGATATCTCGCAATCCGAAGCGATGCTTAAGAAATATTATGCGGAGTTTGAGATTCAAGAGGGCATGGAGTTTACCAAGGGGTTAGATCGGAGGTTTGCTGAACAGGTCTATCTGCTAGGGATGTTTCAGCAAGTGCAAGTGGATTTAGATCCGGGTGTGGGCATGGGTGAAGTCGCTTTGCGCGTCAAAACAGTGCGACTTAAGGAAGTTGATCATCCGGATAAGATTCGTTGGAGCCGAGATCTCAAACGCGTTTGGCATGCAGCGCTCGCGCCTGACTGCGAGAATCGGCCTTCAAGAATGCATGGCACACGTCATCCCTTTGTCGTCGACGTCTACTTCAATGATCATGATGCGGTTGTTGAAGTTACTTCGAATGAAAAGGTCATTGCGCGTATCGCTCACGATGCCGAAAAGTACCGACTGCTCCTTAAGGTCAACGAAGAACAAGGGGCTTTCACTGTCAATCGCCTGCTGTTGCAATTGTCTTTAGAACGTGACCCCAACAACTTTAACGGCTTGAGGATTAACACGAATTTCCATTTCGGAGATAACCATCATGAGCGGCCACAAAGCCGCTTCTTTATCACTTTTGATGGTTGGGAAGTGCTGTTCCCCATCGACCAAGTGAAACGCACAGAGGAGCCGGATCGCATTGTTTGGGATTCACCACTTGCGCAATTGATTACCACGCCGGCGAACGATCCCATTGAATTGACGGTTCGCGGTCAAGACCGTGCGATTACTTGCTATTGGGATCAAGAGATACCTGAATCGGCTTTGCAGTTTCTGCAGGCAGACAATGTTCCTGACATCCTCGTGCAACGACCCTCCAATGCGCGAAAGTTCTTTGTGCGTTCTCCTACACTCGAGCAGAAATGGTCGTATTTGACTTGGATGTTTTGTCGTGATGTGGAACTCTATTCAATTGAATCCGACGCGGATGAGTTCTTGAAATGTTTTGCGATGGCCGACTACACGGATCATGCCGCAACCGCTTCGTGCATCACACGATTCCTGAATGCCAAGCCGCGTGGGACGTTGACGACCGTATTTGCCCTCGCGGCGCTTCAAAAGTGCCAGGCCCCTGAGTTAGTAAAAAAGTATGGGGCGATGTTCCAGCAACGAATTGCGAATGAGAACGGGGGAACCGCCAAAGCGGACTGGGATTTGTGGTTTGAAAAAGGAAGTCGACCTCATGCGTTCGCGGAATGTTTCGATCCTGTGGAAATCCATTCAATCGTGCAGCAACAAAGCGAGTTCATGCTCCCTGACGATCCGATCCAAGGATTCGTCAAGTTGCTTGATACCGGCGGATTACATGGGGCCGACGGTTGGGCTTTGTTCGTTGAGCGCATTTGGAAGCCGGTGATCTTGCCGCGGTTTCAAATCAAACCACCGAAATAGCCAAGCGTCATGGCGCAAGCCATACGGTGATAAAAAAACGCAAACACCGTAGTGCTTGCGCATGGACGAATGTCGAACCGTAGTGCTTGCGCACTGACGCTTGACCGTAGTGCTTGCGCACTGACGCTTGACCGTAGTGCTTGCGCACTGACGCTTGACCGTAGTGCTTGCGCACTGACGCTTGACCGTAGTGCTTGCGCACTGACGCTTGATTAGCCGCGGGCGTGTTTTGCAAGGGTTTCTTGAAAACGACGTTTGCCGTCTTCGACCACGGTGCGAATCTGCTTGGCGTTCTGCTCGCTTTCTTTACGCAACTCTTCGATCATCGTCAGAGATTCGATTTGGAAGTTGTTGATCGCATCAACAAGCTTCTGCACGCTTTCTGGTTTGATCGTCGAGCCGTAACCCGCTTTGAGCGCCGCGCGTTCAAGTTCTTGACCTAACTCAGCGATGTCTTCAAGCCCTTTGTTAACGCCTTCTTTCATCGCTTCTGTAGCGGCAGTCACTTCATGCAACCCTTGCTGACTCGTATAAACGGTTCCCAAAATGGTGAAGACATGTTCGTTGGTCGTAAAAAAGGTGACGGCGCGACGGAAGACACGGTCCTTAACATCATGCGTCTGTTTGAGCTTGGTGATCAACGTCTCGCCGACGTCGTATCCGATCGCCAAGTTCTCGGAGATATCTTTGAGTAACTGAAAGGTTCGATCTTCGTCTTCAAATTTAAAACGTGCTTCGTCGCGAGCCAACTCAAGTCGACCTTTGACGGAACTGTCCGTATCTTGATTGCCGTCAATCGCCGTTTGTGCGTCCGACAAAGCTTTCCTCGCCGCTTCCAGTACAGGCTGCTGCTTCTCGAACAACTCACGTGCCAAGATTTCAGCTTCCTTGAGTGCGAATCGGAAATCGATATACGCGTCCATGATCGCGTCTTCGCGCTGCAACTGGTCTTTCGTGTCTTTGGAAACATCCTTGTAAATATCCGTGATCTTCTCAAACCGCGCACTGGGGGTGCCGCGGCGGATCTTCATCCACCAGTTCTGGAACTTCTCTGACCCGCTGATCTTTCCATCTTTCAATTGTTCAACGAGCATCTTGGAATCTTCACGAACCGAATCAAACATCTGCGTGATTTCTAAGTAGCGATTACCTACCCGAATGTTCTCCACGTGATCACGAACGAGTTGGTTGAATGTGCCCATGTGTTTGATCACATCTGCGATCGCTAACGCCTTCGCTTCGTCCACATGCTTGACACTCTCGAGCAACGTGATGAGTTCTTGTGGAGCCGCATCGTTGGTCGACAAACCAAATCGATCGAGCACCTTTAATGCGCGGTCGAGATACTGACGCATGGATGCAGGTGAATGAGCCGAAGCTGAGGGGGTATCGCTGCCCGTTCTGGTAGCGGTTTTTTGAGGTTGTTCTGCGGATTGGCTCGCTTGGCTCATCGAATCGACCTTAAATTAATGAAAGAGAACAGGACCACTCAGAGAGTCTTACACCCCTTCAACTTAGCGAACTTCGAGTATCCCGCAAACGACCCACGGAAAACCTAGGAAAAACGGGGAATCCCGAAAGCTGATCCCGAGCACCCGGTGCGACAAGCCAAGCGGGCATTACTATAATGTCCACCGAGGAGTGCCATGCCGTCACAAGCCCAAGCCGAAATGCCCGCGCCCAAGTCGGGTTCTGATGCGGCGGAACATAAAAGTTCCGTCGCGGTCCCCGATTTGACACTGAACGAAACCCTGCGGGTACTCGAAGTCGCACGCAACTTGCGTGGACAGCGTGACGAAGCAGAAGTCGCTTTAGCGCGGCAAGAAGTTCGAGAAATCCTTCGCAAGAAATTACTCGATGCCGCTGCCGTGACCGGTGACAAAGTGACGGAGCGCGAAATTGATGTGGCGATCAATCAATACTTTGATCGACTATATGCTTATCAAGACCCGCCTCCTTCGACCTCGGTGTTTTTAGCTAACCTTTACGTGCGTCGAACCCAGATCGCTTGGGTCCTTGGTTCTCTTGCGGCTGCCGTTACCGCTTGGATTGTTTTTTTCTAGCCCATCACACGCGCCTATGCCTATCTCTGGACCGGAAGTTCTTGTTCGTCTTCGCCAATCGGAAGAACGCGCACGCCAGATCGAAGCGGAATCGCGACAATCGGTTGAAGAAGCGGCGCGCCAAGTCGACGAATTGGTAGCGGGCCAATCTGAAGCGATCCGCGAACTCGCTCAGCATTATCTTCCTCGTTTGACCGATGATGCTTCAAAAAAAGGCTGGACGGAAATCCGTGCAACGCTTGCAGAGATCCTACTGCGCAAACAAGACGCGCTGCGCGTCGCACAAGAAAAGCTCGAACGTGCTCAGAAGGATCGGGAACAAACCGAAGCGACTTATAAAGCCATCTGCGATCGCGTCAATCAACTAACCTCGCGATGTGATGAACTTGCACGTCAGCTTGCGACACGCATTGCAGAGGATCAAGAGTTCCAAAGCCTCGCGAAACGGGCCGCAGAAGGACAAGCAAAGTTAGAGCAGGCTGAAGCGAGCTTAGAAGAAGTCGAACATGATGCAAAGGAAAAACTTCCGAACTATGAAAAGAGTCGGATGTTTAAATATCTTTACGAACGCCAATTTGCAACGAATGCTTATCCCTATCGCGGCTTAACCAAACGGCTTGATCGCTGGGTCGCGAATCTGATTGATTACCCCAAAGCCGCAGCGGGCTATCGCTTTCTAACTACCACTCCCGCTCAGATGCGACAAGTGATCACCGAGCATCGCTCGGCTGTGCATTCGATCGTTGCTGAAGTGGAGTCGCGCCAAGCGACCATTGCGAGCGCACTGGGATTGCCACGTGCACAGGCCGAAGGGGCGCAAGCTCGATCGGAACAAGACGAGGCAGCATTAGCTGCCGATCGCGCTCGCGAGCAAGAACATCGCATGCGTGAACAGCTTTTGGGTTTGCAGAGTGAGAAGTGTCCGTACTATGAAGAGGCACTCGAAGCGTTTCAAGGATTACTGCAACGAACGGAGCGATCCTTGGTCGCGGCACGAGCCGCTCAAACTCCTGAGCTGACCGATGATCAAGTGGTTGCAAGACTGAAACGATTGGATACTGATATTGAACAACGCCGAAATACCCTGGCCCAGCGTGCACGTACGGCGGACCTCGCTTCACAACGCGCGGCCGCCTTCGCCGAACTCGTTGCCCGTTTTCAACGCGCCCAGTTCGATCATCCACGTAGTGTCTTTGACGATGAATTCGACGTCGAAGGCCAACTCTGGGGCATTCTCGACGGCACGACGGATGCCGATCGAGTCTGGCAACATATGCGGCGCTACCAGCGGCTTGGTCCCACGGTCGCCGAACAAACGGCCGCCGCATTGCAACATCCTATGACCCAAGTGCTTGTTCAAACTATGGCACAAGCTGTCGGTTCCGCCTTAGGAACTTACGCGGCTCGAGCTACAGAACAGCACCGCCAACGTCGGGGCAATCAGCGCGATTGGTTCTAACTCACAAGCTCATGCACCGATGAGATTGATATGATCGAAGTTGTTGAGCTGAAGAAAACCTTTCAATCGGATGCCGGTGAGGTCAATGCCGTAAAGGGTGTTTCGTTTCATGCAGAGCCGGGTGAAGTCTACGGTTTACTGGGACCTAACGGAGCCGGCAAAACGACGACCATGCGGATGATCCTAGGCCTGCTGCAACCTGATCACGGTTATGCATCGATCGGTGGTGCGAGAACCGATCGAGATGGCGAACAAGTAAAGCAGAAGCTTGGATTCGTTTCGGCATCCGATGGGGTTTACCCTTGGCTAACCACCCGTGAGATGTTGCTTTACTTCGCAGACCTCTACGGCATGGAGCCAAAGCAGGCTGCACAACGCGTGGAAGAGTTGGCCGAGTTGCTTCAAATCACCGACTTGCTTCCGCGACGCGCTGGAAATCTCAGCACGGGCCAACGTCAACGAGTCATTCTGGCAAGAGGCCTCGTGCACGATCCACCTGCGATGTTATTGGATGAACCAACACGCGGCTTGGATGTTATCGGCAGTCACGTTGTATTTAAATACATCGATCAACTCCGTTCACTCAATAAAGCGGTAGTCGTTTCAACCCATCGCCTCGATGAAGCGGAGCGACTCTGTGATCGCTTTGGATTGTTGCATCGTGGACAGCTGCGTCACGAAGGAACATTGGCCGAATTGCAACAGTCCACAGGTCGAACGCATCTTGTCGATATGTTCCTGGATTTGCTCAGTAAGGCGTGAGGCGTAAGGCGTGAGGCTTGAGGCGTGAGGCGTGAGGCGTGAGGCGTGAGGCGTGAGGCGTGAGGCGTGAGGCGTGAGTAAGTGCGCTTTCTGGGAGTAGTCAGGACATGGGTGACACTTTTGGGTCAGGACATAGGTGGCGCGGGTTACCTTTTTCGGCGTTGCTTCACATTAAAGCAACTTTTGACCTAAAGTTTTTGATGCTGCTATCCGAAACTGCTTTCGCTTGGCTAGAGGATAGAGCTCTGCTGGGAAGCAACTCGAGCGCTATGCCAAGGTCCGAAGCGACTTGGAAGCCGATCTTTGCCGATCGGCTTTCTTTTTTTATCGGTCGCTTTGGACTTACATGCGATAAATCCCGGGGGTTTGGGGGCAGAGCCACCAAGATCTAGCCTAATCTTCCGCTCTCTCATTAAGGTCCGTCACAGCTGTGAATCGCTGTGTCTTCACATCGATCTCACCTAAACGCAATCTTGAAAACCATAGGCCATAGCGATTGGCGGCTTCTGGCTTTAAACCCACATGCCAACCTGAGAGCGCTACCGAAACTCCAATCTGTAAATTCTGAAATTTGATCGCACCTCCTTTCATCACCTGCCGCTTTAAATAGTCCACTGGATAGTCAAGTTCGATTGGGGTTGGATCGAATGCTTTCGTAGATGGTACATACAACTCGGACGGAACTTTCATGCCTAGGGCTTCATGTGGGCGCTCATAATTGTAAGTGTTTCGCCACGTATCTAGCACTCCTTGTTGTTCGCTCATGCTCTTTTCTGAACGCGTTTCAACTTCTAATGCCATGTCGCGATGCATTCGCTCATGCGATCCGTTTTGGTCGGGACGCGCTGGCGGAATTCGATCTAAATCGATGCCTAACGCAAGCCACCACGCACTCAAACGGCTTAACCCTAGAGGCGAATTACTAGCAGCAAACGGACTTCCATTGTCGCTGCGTATCACCTCTGGTAAGCCATATCTTGAGAAGACTTCTTCAAACGTTTGGCGTACCGATTCGGTTCGACTATTAGAAAGTGCTTGAGCGCATAACAGATAACGACTGTATAAATCACGAATGGTGAGTGGCTCAAAGCGTTCGCGATCTTTTGTTCGCCACCAGCCTTTGAAATCGACTGTCCATACTTGATTGGGACGCTCAGGCACAATTCGATTTGAGATTCGACCGGCCTCATTCGGCGATCGATGGCGACGATGGATGACGAGACCTGCCTTATCAAGCACGCGTTTGAAAGTGCTCTCACTCGGAAGTTCCAAAGCTGGAAACGAGCGCGCAAACAAAGTCCGAATTTTTCGAGGTCCCCAGCTGCGATGCGCCAGCTTCAGTTTTACGATCTGACAGACCGCTTCTTCGCTGGCCTGGGCGGGGCTGGACGTCGGCCGCCGAGACTGATCCGACATCCCATGATGTCCGTCCTTGATAAATCGCTCTTTCCACTTGTAACCAGTCTTGCGACTGATTCCATACTGCTTGCAAAGTTCCAGAAATGGAACGGTTCCACTAAGAGCTTGAAGTGCAAATTCTGTGCGTGTGTTCACAACACTAGACTCTTTCCAGGGCATATTCAGGCCTCCTTTTTGGCCCAAATATTTTCCCTAAAGTGTCACCTATGTCCTGAACCTACGGCGCCACCTATGTCCTGAACCTGTACCTCTGGCTTATACCTTACTCCTTATCGCTCAAAGCTTCTCTGAATTCTGGCGAATCCAGCTACGCCCCCACAGGCGAGACGCCTATGCCACCATTACCTTCAATTCATCGAAGCGAGCGACGCGGTTGCGCCCATTACGCTTTGCCGAGTATAAGCTTTGATCCGCTTGCTCTAACATGTCTTCCGCTTTGGTGGCACCTTGCAAGTGATCGGAGCAGCCCAAGCTTGCGGTGATCTTTAGATCTGGAAACTCAAGTTCGCTGATCGCCTTTCGCAAGCGTTCGGCCGCTTGAGCGGCACCCTGAATATCAACATGCGGCAACAATATGCAGAACTCTTCGCCACCGTAACGACAAACCAAGTCCGTGTCGCGAGCTGTATTCAGTAATGTGGTTGCCACGGCTTTCAGCACCTCATCTCCCATGGCATGCCCCCGCGTGTCATTGATCGATTTGAAATGATCGACGTCCACCATGATGCAGCTCAACGGATGCTTGTATCGCAAACTCGATTTCCAGAGCGTATCAAATTGCTCGAAGAAAGAACGACGATTCAAACAACCAGTCATGGGATCGCGTGTTGCCAAATAACGCAAGCGTTCGTTTTGAGCTTCGAGAATGGTGATATCGGCGAGGCTTAATAAGGTTCCGCGTACATTTCCGGCCGCGTCTAAAATGCGGCTTGCGTTCGGCTTGAAGATTTGGAAACGTTCATCCGGCAAACGCAGTTTGAGTTTCGGGACTTCTGAGATCGACTCGTTCGAAGCCAGCCGTGTCATCAGTCGCGTCAGCTCCATTCCACGGGTCTCACCGTCCCAAGGCAATGATTGTATCTCAACACCTTGTAAATCATCTGCGTTGCGATCTAGCAACGTCGCAATAATTTGGTTGGCGAGCATGATGCGATTCTGTTCATCCAGCACTAGCACGCCTTCCGCAAGTGTGTCTAACGCCGAGCGAACACGAGTGGGCACGGCGTGGGCTGGATCGAGTTGTCGAAAACAACGTCGCAACCACAGAGAAAACCCCAGCATGTTCAATAACGTGGCAAGTAGGGTCAGGCGTACGACAGGCAAACTGAAGAACCCGAGGATCCCGGCGGGTATCGGCGATTTAAAAGTGACTTCGAGCTGAGAATGCAATTCACTTCCCCGATAAATGGGAACGGAAATGGCATTGATTCCGCTACGGTTGGATTGAGCAGATTGCCAAGTCTGTTCATGCTCTCCGAGTTGCATCGAGAGTTGATGGTTTGCATCGCGAGTGCCGATGCTGAGCACATCTGGGTTGCGTTGGCTAAATAACTCAAGCAACAGAGCGGCACTTGCAGGATCTTCTTTCGAGATGAACTGAGAGCAACCTACGGCGAGCGATTCGCACATTTTGGTACGCGCTATGAGCTGTTCCTCATTCACGTCCGGCAGCCAACGAGAGAGTTGGATACCTAATAGCACGGTCGCGGACCACATGGTCATTGCGAATGCAATTCGGGTCGTAGTTCCAAAGCGTTTCATGATCGAGCCTGTGCAATATCTAACAATGTTTCTGAGTTTTGTGGGGATGCATCCTTGATCGTTTCGCCATCTTCTGGGTTGACGATCGGGAGTGGATCAAAAGCGATCCATAATGGAGCCGACGAAAGGGTCTTGGTTAACAATGCACTTCCGCGCATGAGCCAAACGATTTGTGCGACGGAGAAACCTGTGGCCAATACAATCGCCGAACCGACAATGACTGGTTTTAAGGATGTATCGTCTGCCGCTTCGGTCGCTTCATCCATCGTTTCCATCAAGGCGCGTCCGTTGAACGCTGCGCTCACGGTCAGTTGTTCCGATGCACCAAACCGCACGCGACGATTCAAATCGATGCCAACCTGCCAATCCATCGTGCGAGCGCGATCCGCGGTGTTTCCTAGTGCGGCAGTTGCTGTCGCTTCGTGCATATTCGCCGAGTTCATCGAAGTCGCAGCCAGCACAGCGCTCGTTAGCATGATCTCTTCCGTAACAACATCAATCGATTCGGATTCGTGTTCAATGCTCTCGTCCGAAGAGGTCTTTGCTGTTAGAGGAGCGATTGAAACGGGGCGAACCGGATGCTCCGAGTCACCGGGGCGAGGTGGTTGAAGGCGTGTTTCTAGTGATCCGCTTGGCGTCACGATCAATGATGGCGTTATGCTCGTTTGCAATACATTGTTCGGCATCGACGAAGTGGTTTCGAAAAATGCGGATGCCCAGTTATTCTCGAACTGTCCCGATAATGCCGCGAACTCGAACGTCGTGAATGAGGTTAACGAATCGTTTGAGTCTGCAAAAATTTCCCAAATGTCGCCATCTGTGGAGTCAGTGGCGGCATCAATGGTATCAGTGATTTCTTCTTGCGTGCTATTGGCGACAGGAGGCAGTGTCGGCTCATCACCATCGTCGTCATTGTCGAATTCTTCGTCATCAAACTCTTCCGGCTCATCGGCGGCTTGACGCTCTAGAAACGCATCAACATCAAATGTTCCATCAAGAAATTCCAGGGATTCGATTTCTTCCAGTAAAGCGCTGAATGTTCTGTCGATGCTTTCAAAAGTTATCGCGTGTTCATTGATACGCGTTCCAACAAAACCATCCGAGAAGCCAAGTATCGAGACGGTATCATTTCCCTGACGACCGTCGATATGGCTATGTCCATTAAGAAGTGAGAACACATCATCTGATTCCGAACCAAATAAGTTCGGTTGGGTATGCAAAATCGTCTCTGGATCTTGAACCGCGACAAGTGAGACTTCGAGATTGAGGTTTGCCGGTCGCGAATAACTCAGAATCTCGAGTCCATCAAGTTGATCCAAACCGACAATCCAACTTCCGTCGTTCTGCAAACTTCCTTCCGAAAGACCGGCATCTTGAGGAAGTCCACGGATGATCAACGCTAACTCGTCGTCGGGGCGGTCTCGCAATCTTTCGTCGATGCCAAAGAAGAGCGATGTGCGATGAAGACCGATGTTCTGAGCCATGATCGCATGATCGACTCCGTTGAGCGCATACCCCGACCAGTATGCGACAAGCGTGTTGTTGCTGAGTGGGAGCAAGATTCCACGCGAATCGCTGATCGTGGCTTTAAGAGCTTGTGGTGTCCCAAGTGGTTCACCCGATGCGCTGAACCATTGGTAGGCAAGTTCAAGATTGCCCGTGTTGGTTTGGAAGTAATTAACGATCCATTCGCCGTTGCTTAATCGTTGGATTTCGGGTGGATCACTCTGAGTGGAGACGGTTGCTAATGATCGTTCGCTTAGCGGTGCGCCGGTTGCATCCAATGTCACGAGAACCGCTTGGATATCCGAACCGTTACTGCGAATTCCGGTAATGGCCCAAGTGCCATTACGGGTCATGATCGCGTCTATCTGACTGAGTCCGAACAGTTCGAACTTGTTTGCGGTTGTTGTCGTTCCTGAGACCAACTGCCAGTGCAATGACGAATTACCGAGACCGTCTTCTATAGACCATACAGCGATCGGGATTTGATTTGTATCGAGTTCCATCCAAAATTGTCTGATCGACCCGGTGAAGCTTAGGCTCCCGAGATCATACGATTGTAAGAGAGCACCTGCTGCGTCGAACTGCTGAACGGTCAATGCATTGCTATCGGAGTCGTACCAACCGACCAGATAACTGCCATCGTTCAATGCTAGCGACGCTAATTGCGGATGGCTTGTAGCTGAAATACTTGTGAGTTGTGTCGAGGCGCCTAATAGTTGTCCCGTTGGATCAAATCGTTGGCGATAGATGCCAATTTCGTCACTCCAGATGGCCACAATAGATCCGTCGTTGAGTTCAACACCGTATAACTGCCATGGGGTATCTTGCGGTGTCGAGGGCCAAGTGGTGATCGTTGGGTACGCGATCGTGAACGGGGCAGGACCGGGAATGCCGTTGTGATCGGTGAGTCGCCCGGTAATCTTCGTGATGCCTGCATCCGTCGTGCGCATGATCAACAAGTGGCCGCCATCAGCCAGCGTTATCGGATGTGCGTCGAAATACTGCTGCTCGTTAAAACCGGTGATGGTTATCGGGAGGCTAGGAGCACCCGATTGCGTGGGACCTTGATGCACGTTGAGGGCTGGCACTAACGATCTGGGATTCTGGTCCGCTGCGACATAGGCTCCAATCGAATCGCCGCTTGAGAGGTCGGTTGCGAAGGGCAAGCGCGTTTCGAGTGTCTCGATATGAGGACTGCGCCAGATGCTCGGATTGCGTCGATAATGCTGCTTGGATGGAGCCGCCATTTTTTGCCCAGTCCCAGTTTCTTGTGCTGTCCGGGCGGATGGCCTAAACGTGAGAATCGCCCAAACTTCGCTTCTGCTGAACCATAAATCAGGGATTGCGACTTCTCGAAACCACCCCACGACTTCGTGAGCGATGACTACAATCGGCATCATGGTTGTTTGGGTTGTGTCGGTTACGACGCGAGACTTTGTGGCTAATGCGCGGCGAATCGGCGCGCGATGCAGTACGTTCCAGGTGGAAACACGTGATGCTTTTCAACGATGGCTCATTGCAAAAATCAATCGCCTGCATGGGTTTGGTGTGCTTATTCGCGCATGCCGTTCAGGCAAAAGCGCAAGGCCAGGATCTTGGATTAGAGCCGCCGGAGATCCAGCAACAGATCGCAGCGCGCTATGCAGACGATCAGCGCATTGGCAACATGATTATCGGAATCGACCGAACCCAATCGGGGCGACTCTGGGCTTGTTGGGTGGGTAATGGAGACAATGCCAACGGCTTCTTTATGTTGGCTTACAGCGACGATGGCGGCAGCAAATGGTCGAAGCCGCATTTGGTGATTGATCCAACCGATCCCCCAGGTATTCCGGCGCGTCGTGCCCTGGTTGGAAACGTATGGACGGATCCCATCGGTAGGCTCTGGCTTTTCTTCGATCAAAGCGTCGGGTACTTCGATGGTCGCGCTGGTGACTGGTTTATTCGTTGTGATAACCCCGATGCTGAACAACCTAAATGGACTGAGCCGAAGCGATTTGCGGATGGGTGCACGTTGAATAAACCGACGGTGTTATCGAATGGTGATTGGCTCCTGCCTGTTGCCCTTTGGACTCGTGATCGCATCGGACCTGCTTCATTAAAAGACGAGCATCATGAACTCGATTCCATACGAATGGCCAACGTGTTCGCTTCGCAAGACAAAGGTGAAACGTGGACGCGTCGAAGCGGAGTGGCTTTTCCGGAGACAGACTTTGATGAACACATGATCGTTGAGCTCAAAGATCATCGACTGTGGATGTTAGCGCGAACAAAGTATGGGATCGGTGAATCATTCTCAAGTGATCATGGGGTGACATGGACTGAACCGCGCCCATCCAAAATCCAAAACCCGAGTGCGCGTTTCTTTATTCGTCGTTTGCCCTCCGGACGATTGTTGCTTGTTAAGAACGGACCCATTGATGTAAGACTACCGCGGCGATCCAACCTGACGGCATTTGTCAGCGACGATGATGGCGATTCATGGAAGGGCGGCTTGCTGCTCGATGAAAGGGCATCGGTTTCTTATCCCGATGGTTTCATCTCCGATGACGGACTGATTCACATACTCTATGACTGGAATCGGCATACGGATGCGGAGATCCTGTTAGCCAAGTTCCGCGAAGAAGATGTTTTACAAGGAGAAGTCAAGTCGAAAGATGCTAAGCTCCGCGTGCTGGTCAATCGCGCAACGGGTCCCAAAGCGATACCACGCTCCATCAAGACAACGGAAGCATGGACGAAGCAAGCGGCGATTGATGCGCAGCAAGATCGAACAAGTGTCCCTTATGAGGGAATCACTCCTAACAAATTGGTCTGCGATACCACGCTGCGTGAATTGCCCGATGGAAGCTGGGTTTTGTTCATGTTGGCAGGTGGTGATTTCGAACCGTCGCCCGAGAACTTCGTAGGGTTGACGCGAAGTACCGATCAAGGCAAGTCGTGGTCGCCACTCGAGACGGTCAACCTCGGGTTACCGCGCGAAGGTATCACACGTGGTCAAGGTCCGACTGAATTACTTGTGCGTGAACAGCGTGCAACGTTGTTCTTCTCCACGCATTCTCAAACATGGGGGCGCGATTGGCAGTCGTGGCGAATCACCAGTGAAGATGGTTGCCGGACTTGGAGTCAACCGGAACTAATGCCCGGTCGGCTCGCTCAACGCACGTTCATTCGCAACCACATTGTTACCCGCGATGGGCGCATCCTGATTCCGTTTCAACACTACGAGGGACCACCACCAGGTACGCCTGCGCCTCCAGCCGACGAACCGAAGCCTTGGCACAAGTCGCTCGGGCACTTTGTCAGTAATCCACGCAATGGAGTTTTAATCAGCCGCGACGGCGGGCGTACTTTTTCGGAACATGGAAACGTGCGATTGACATCGAACGAACGGTACCATGGGTGGGCGGAAAACAATTTGATGGAGATAGCACCGGGGCGCATCGCCATGATCATTCGTGCAGATCGGCTAGGCGGGGTGCTGTATTATGCGGAATCGACCGATGGTGGTTTGACGTGGCCAGATTATGCCAAGGTGACGGAGATTCCGAATCCAGGTAGCAAAGCGACGCTTTATGATTTGGGACATGGTCGTGTGGGTTTGTTGCATAATCCAAACGCCAAACATCGCAGTCCACTGGCCCTTTGGATTAGTTTCGATGGCATGAAAACTTGGCCTTATCAACGTGTTCTCGTGCCTCAATCCAGCGATGGACCTCAAGGTCGATTAAACTATCCAGACGGTTTTGTCAGCCAAGATCATGAGTGGTTACATTTCGCTTACGATGACAACCGACATCGCGCTGTGCATTACAGCGCCAAATTACCTCCTCTAGAATAACCGGACATCATTAGACCTATGCTTCGTGTTTTGATGCTTTGCAACTTGATGTTGATGGCGCTGTGTCATTTCGAACCACGCCATGTACATGCCGCGAACAAACCCAATGTGATCATCATCTATGCAGATGATTTGGGTTATGGTGACTTAGGTTGTTATGGTCATCCGACGATTCGTACTCCGGAACTCGATCGCATGGCTCGCGAAGGGATGCGATTCACCGAGTTCTATTCGGCTTCCGAAGTCTGTACTCCGAGCCGAACTGCGCTGATGACCGGTCGTTATCCTGTCCGCAGTGGAATGTGTCATGATCAGTTTCGAGTCTTACGTGCGCGATCATTGGGACATCTGCCGCATAGCGAAATCACGCTTGCCGAAGCGATCAAGCCAGCAGGGTACGTCACGGGTTGTATCGGCAAGTGGCATCTCGGGGTTTGGGAATTCAATCCCGAGGGGCACCCGAATCGACATGGCTTTGATCACTACTTTGGTTTACCGCATTCAAACGACATGAATCCAACGAGCTCGGCGCCGAAGCAAGCGGGGAAACTTGCCGATCAGAAAGCGGAATGGTGGGATGCACCGTTGTATCGAAATGAATCGATTGTTGAACGTCCCGCCGATCAAACAACGTTGACGCGCCGTTACACCGAAGAAGCGACCAAGTTCATTCGTGATCACAAAGACAAACCCTTCTTTCTCTATTTCCCACATACCTTTCCCCATACGCCACTATTTGCGTCGGATCGATTCACGTCGAGTCCGCGCGGTTTGTATGGCAATGTCGTCGAGGAGCTGGATTGGAGCGTTGGGCAAGTGCTTGATACGTTGCGACGAGAAGGGCTTGCTGAGAACACGTTTGTTTTCTTCAGCAGTGATAATGGGCCGTGGTTAATTCAAGGCCAACAAGGTGGCTCAGCCGGATTGTTACGCGACGGTAAAGGTAGCACCTATGAGGGAGGCATGCGAGTTCCAGGTATCGCTTGGTGGCCTGGAAAGATCCCCGCCGGGACGGTCATGCGCGATATGGCGTGTACGATGGACCTGTTCGTCACAAGTTTGAACCTGGCTGGTGCTAAAGTACCCGAGGATCGATTGATTGACGGTCAAGACATTCAACCGCTGTTGTTCGGTGCGGGTAAAGTGGATCGTGGTGCGTACTTCTATTATCGAGGTACGAAACTGATGGCGGTGAGGTTAGGCGATTACAAAGCGCATTACATGACACAGGCTGGATACGGGCAGCCTAAGCCGGATGAGCACAACCCGCCTTTGCTGTTTAACTTAAAAACGGATCCGGGTGAAACTTTCAATGTTGCTGATGAGCATCCCGACGTCCTCAAAGAAATTGCTGCGGCGGTGAAAGCGCATGAAGCGAAGCTTGAGCGTGCTCCGAGTCAGCTCGTCGAAGTGAAACCGTTGTAGTGATGGTTCTGAGACTCCGTTGATGGCTTTATAGGCGGATTGCCAGAGAGTCAAAGACGGGTTTTAGGGAAACAACGGAATTCAACTTATGGATTCTAGTATGGGTGACCCGGGAATAATTAATCGTTCTGGCATTAAAGCATTCCTGTCTTCATCGTACTCGTACTCAGTGGAACGGTACTCGTACTCGTACTCGAAAGGACTTTGATGAAAGAAGCAATTTTCGATCATGAAAGACTCGACGTTTATCGTCTCTCGATTGAATAGGTAGCGTTTTCTTACCGCATTGCCAGAACTCTTTCCGGCATGAATCGACCTGCTCGCGATCAATGGTTGCGGGCTGCCCAATCGATTCCACTGAACATCGCAGAAGGCAATGGTAAGCAAAGCCTCAAAGACAAGAGTCGCTTCTTTGAAATTGCACGAGGATCGGCACTGGAATGTGCATCGATCCACGATGTGCTTTTCGTCTGTGATGCAATAAATGTAGAATCGACCTGTCTTGGCAAATCCGATCTGAAACGAATTGTGTCGATGCTCACGAGATTGATCCAGCGGACCGAGACCGTGTCGGAGGGTTTGATCGAGTACGAGTACGAGTACCGCGATGCTGAGTACGAGTACGAAGAAATGCCCGAACAAAGAAATCCACCGGAGCCGCCGGCCGGGTCAAGCATGATGGAAAATCAAACCCGGCGGCCGCGGTGATTTCAACCGTTCCTGTGGAATCGATTCATCAACATCCGCCTTGTATCTCAAGCCCGAAGGGTTGGCACATCGTTAGCCGGCGGTGTAATCGCCGGTCAGAAGAGCACGCGAATCGCGGCGAGCTAAAGATGCTCCAAGTTGGCAGCGCTTTTTCGAGCCGCAACCTGATTCGTTCAGTCGAAGCTTTTTGACAATACACTTTTACCGACCCCTGAATCGTTGTGGCTTCGAATGAACGCATTGCATTGGCGGATCAATCGCTCGCCGGATGATGTCGCAACGTGTTTAGCGTTGGCTGACGCATACGGGCAGAGGATCTGTCTGGCCTGAAAAAAACTTTGCTTTCAAGCCCTAATAACGGGCTGTCTTTCCAGCGCTTTTCGTTACGGTCGCGTATTCGTCGTGCCCCATGCCCGCTTGCCGGGCATGAGCATTAGTTTGACAGGCTAGCAACTCAGCTTCACTCGCTTGCTCGTTGATTCGAGCGGCGAGCAAATCGTCGCCCAACACGAATGCCCATCGACGAGCCGCAATTCAACAGATGCAGTTGAAGCTATCAAAGCGTTATACCACCACGAAGAACTCATCGTGCTCTGGGTCTTCGCGGTAACCTCCATAAGTATTAATGTCCAAAGAGGCCTCGTTTACGCTGATTGTTCGGCGGCTCGGTAACGTGCAATCGTACTGGGAGACCATTCGCTCGCCGCGTGAAAGAATGACGAAGATGCATTGGTTGCTAGCCTTCCAAACTTAGGCTCATGCCGGGCAAGCCGGCATGGGGCATGAGCGAGTCGCCGCTCAGCAAGGCGCAATGCGTTTATTCACTGCAGCGTAATAGTTTTTATTAGGCCAGCGATGCCCTGGGCTAGACGAATGGTTGCACCTTCGGTGCGTTGAATGCACCTGTCAAAACACTCGAAATGGGTACTGCGCCTCTCATCATCTCGCCATTGGATTGATTCTTTGTTCCCTGTTCGATGATTCAAGGTGAATTACAATGACGAACTCTTATGGATCCGTTCCAAAAAGATTGCATCCCGAAATGGAATCGCTTAATCTTATAAAGATGATCAACGCATGTGGTTTGATCAAACCATCGTGGTGCGACAACCACAGGAACGAGCGATTGCAGGCAAGCACGGCGTATGGCGCACGCTTCGGATCAATGTTAACTCACCGTGCTGCGTGAATCGTAACGTTCCTATGGAATCGATTCATCAACATCCGCCTTGTATCTCAAGCCCGAAGGGTTGGCACATCGTTAGCCGGCGGTGTAACCGCCGGTCAGAAGAGCACGCGAATCGCGGCGAGCTAATGATGATCCAGTTGGTAACGCTCTATTCGAGCCGCAAGCTGTTTCGTTTAGTCGAAGCTTTTTGGCAACACACTTTCACCGACCGTTGATGCATTGCGGCTTCGAACAACCTTATTGCCTTGGCAAATCCATCGCTTGCCGCACATCTTGTTACTTGTTTACCGGTGGCTGATGCCACCGGCAGAGGATGTGCCGGACCCTTCGGGCCTTTGCTGGGGTTCCAACTTTGGTTGGTTGAAACGGTTGGTGATCCGGTGCATCGAAAAACTTAACAACTTGCGCGCCGTGACGTATTGATGAAGAGCATCGTAAAGGAGCACGATCGGATTCAGCCAACTAAAGTTGGAACACCAGCGTCCGTTCCAATATAATTTTGCCGGGTGATGGCCAGTGTTATTTCCAAACGGAATTTGATGGTAAGCCTATGATACGATGGTTACTCATGATGGTTGTGGTAAGTTTGGTTTGCGGTTGTGGTGAGTCTCGCGTTAAACCTAACATCGACGGATTCATTCCGTTCGCTCAAGACCTTCAACCTTTGATTGGTAAATGGGAGTCCGACGGGCAGTTGGCCCTCATTGTCGAACAAGTAGGGGATCACATCGCAATCCGGAATCCGGTGAACGAGGTATGGCGATTTGAGGTTGAAGATGTACACGTGGATGCGAAATCGATTGAATTCGTGCAGCGTAGTTTCCTGATTGATGGATCAACACATCCCTTCAGTGGTGTGCCGTGCGATTGCAAGATTTCTGCGCACGCAAGCGATCCGGATCTGCTTATCTATCAGCTGACTTCGGAGTACGCCAAGGACATTCCACCTGACACATTGCGTCGGGCGAAATGACAAACCTGACGTAACAATCCGAGTGTTGCCGCCTGAATGGGAAGTCTGATAAAAACATTGCCTCCACGCCTAGTTAACAGGTTATCTCTCCAGCGAATCTTGTTGCGCAATGGCTGCGCTAAACAATCAGTTAGTAACCCCGTATCGTCCACAGTTGTGATCCATAAACACTAAACAAACCGGGCCATCGCAGAATATCACCACCACGAAGGACACGAAGATCACGAAGGATTCGGTATCCGGATACTTCTTTATTTAAAACTTTTCGAACGTCATTCAGTGAACAGAAAAGTTGCGAGTAGATATGCAACTTCTCTCGAAACCTTCGTGCCCTTCGTGGTGACATGCTTCGGTACCAGCATGTCCGGCAAACGGTGAGGGGGCAAAAGATAGCTTGCTGTCCTTGGATGGATCGCCCAACACTAAATTTGCTTTAGGGGGCCGATTCCGCTATCATCAAGCGTCTATCCCCACCTGTTCCTCCGCAATTCCCACCTTTGGAGGCGTCGCATGATGGTTAGGAAACCTTTGCCAATCAAGGAAAAACGGCAAGCAATCGAGCGCCGAAGCTTTTTGCAGCTGGGCGGTGCCGCCGCCCTCGGGATGTCTCTCCCGCAGTTTCTACTACGGACCCAGGCTTACGCAAACGGTGGGCTGGCGGCGAAGGAAACGAGCTGTATTTTCATTTGGACGCGCGGAGGGACGAGCCATCACGATACGCTCGATCCTAAACCGACCGCTTCGGATGGTGTACGAGGACCGTTTCGCGTCATTTCAACCGAAGTCCCCGGAGTTCACTTCTCGGAAATTTGTCCACGACTCGCTAAAGAGCTTCATCGTTTCTCGGTGATGCGCAGTTGGAATCCGAAGAACGCAGGACATGGGGTCGCTGACCAATGGTGCATGTCCGGCCGCAATCCGAATCCTTCGTTGACTTATCCATGTGTTGGTTCGGTTGTCAGTCATCAGAAAGGTTTTAAATCGGCGTTACCACCCTTCGTACAACTCGGCAATGATGTCGATCGCACGTTTCAGGGAGGGACTGCAGGGGTACTCGGACTCGAACACAATCCCTTTGAGATCCATGCGGATGCCAACGTAGATAAATTTACGGTGCGCGATATCACGCCTCCTTTGAAGATGGAGCTAACACGCGTCGAGCGACGACGCGAGTTATTGACAAAGATTGATCAGATGCAGCGTCAAGCCGATTTGCAACCCGCAGTTTATGAAGCGCTCGATGAACATTACAAAGCGGCCTTTCAGATGATCACCGCTCCTGAAACCAAACGAGCATTTGACATTGGCAGTGAATCAAAAGAGTTGCGGGATCAATACGGACGAACTCCGTTTGGACAAAGATTGTTGCTAGCACGTCGCTTGGTTCAGTCTGGCGTACGCTTTGTCACCGTGAGTGATCCAGGTTGGGATCATCATCAAGATTGTTTCAACGGACTGAAGAACACGCGCATGCCAGCGATCGATCAAGGGTTGCCACAGCTGCTCATTGATTTAGAGCAGCAAGGCATGCTCGATTCGACTTTGGTCGTCTGGATGACGGATTTCGGGCGAACTCCCAAAGTCAATTCGGCAAGTGGACGTGATCACTGGGCTACCGCAGGATTTGCCGTGATGGCAGGTGCTGGTGTACCCGGAGGATTGGTAATCGGTTCGACCGATGCCGAAGGTGGCGTGCCGAAAGAGCAGGAGTATTTCACGGAGAACCTTGTGGCCACCATCTATCACAAGCTTGGTCTGCCACTCGATTTAACGGTCACCGCAGTCGATGGTCGACCTGTGCGATTGATTGAAGGTGAACCGGTGCGGGAATGGATTTAATTCGCTGCGCTGCTGTTGAATTCTGTTACTGCTTCTTGGATTGGAGAGGAATCGCATGATGGTAAACCATGCCTTTCTGTCGCCGCGCGGCTTGACTTCTTTGCTTTTGATCATTGGTTTGAATTCGATCGCACTGGGTGATTGGGAAGTCAAACCAGCACGGATTGAACTACAACGGAACTTTGAACAAGTACAGTTGCTTGTTACAGAAATAGGAGCACCGAACGTACCGCGAGAACGTTGGCTCGATCGAACGCCCGAAGTCAAGTATCAATCGACGGATCCAAAAATCGCGACGGTGAGTGAAACCGGACAAGTTATCGCTGTCGGTAACGGTTCAGCGATGATCGATATCACGTTGGGGGAACAGCGAACTCAAGTTCCTGTACAAGTATCCGGTATCGTTTCGCAACCTCCGTTGGATTTTGTCGAGCACGTGTTACCGGTGCTTTATAAAGCGGGTTGCAATGCGGGAACTTGCCATGCGAGCCAGTATGGTAAAGGGGGGTTTACTTTATCGGTAATGGGGTTTGATCCGATTGCCGATCAGACCGCGATGATCAAAAGTTCGCGGGGCCGGCGCGTCAGTTTTACGAATCCCGCTGCGAGTTTGTTGTTACAAAAACCTACGGCGGAAGTAACACATGGCGGTGGCAAGCGATTTGAATCGCATTCCAATGACTACAATATATTGCACGCTTGGATCGCAGGGGGTGCTCCTGCTGCGAGCAACCAAACCAAGAAGCTGCGCGAGCTAAAGATCACGCCCGAGATCCGTGTTGGTGAAGTCGGCATGCAACAACAGTTGCAAGTTCATGCCGTCTATGAAGACGATTCAGAGCGCGATGTGACAGCTTGGGTTCGCTTTGATAGTCGCGATGAAGGGGTCGTGACAGTCTCGCCATCGGGGTTAATGAAAGCGGTTGGTAAAGGGCAGGGGAGTGTCTTGGCTCGCTATTCGGGCGAAGCTGAATTGGCAACGATGGTGGTGCCCTATTCAGAGTCAATCGATTTGGCGGATTGGAACTCGGATCACTTCGTGGACGAACTTGTTGCGCACAAATTCAAAGAGCTTGGAATTACTCCATCACCTTTGTGTGATGACGCGACGTTCATTCGGCGAATCTTTATGGATGCCCTGGGGGCACCGCCGTCGGTTGACGATGTTAAGGCGTTTCTAGCATCCAAAGACGCCGACAAGCGCTCACAGTGGGTGGATCGCGTGCTCGGTCTCACTGGGGACGCTTCACTGGACGTCTATAACGATAAGTATGCTGCCTATTGGAGTCTGAAGTGGGCGGATCTGATTCGCAACAACAGTGCCGTGGTGGGGGAGAGCGGCATGTGGGCTTTGCACAATTGGTTAAAGGATTCGTTTCGTACCAACAAGCCGTTTGATCAATTTGTTCGCGAGCTTGTGACTGCGAAAGGCTCGATCTTTTCGAATGGTCCCGCCAACTATTTTCGTGTTGCCAACAATCCATCCGACTTAGCCGAGTCGACATCGCAATTGTTTCTTGGTACGCGATTGCAATGTGCCAAGTGCCACCACCATCCGTATGAGAAGTACAGCCAAGCGGATTACTACGGCTTTGCCGCTTTCTTTTCGCGCGTCGGTACGAAGCCGAGCACGGAGTTTGGTTTGTTTGGTGGTGAATCGGTGGTAATGGTGAAATCGACGGGTGAAGTTTCCCATCCTCGAACCGGAGCGGTCATGAAACCAACGCCGCTTGGCGGCGAACCGATAGATGATCCCCTGGATCGACGTATTCCACTTGCTTCATGGTTGACATCGAAAGACAACGAGCGATTCGCGCGTAATGTCGTCAATCGCTATATGGCTTATCTCATGGGTCGCGGGCTGGTGGATCCGGTTGATGATTTGCGTTCCACAAATCCACCTTCGAACGCCGCGTTGTATGATCGATTGGCGAAAGAGTTTGTTGACCAAGGGTTCGATATCAAGCGACTGATGCGAACGATCATGACTTCGCGCGTCTATCAGCTTGACTCACAGCCATTGCCGCAGAACGCGAGCGATGATCGTTTCTATAGCCACTACAAACCCAAGCGACTAAGCGCGGAGGCGCTGCTCGATACGATTGATTACGTGACGGGATCACCGACCAAACATCCTAATCTGCCTTTGGGTACACGAGCGACTGAGTTACCCGACGCAAAGACGACGAACGAGTTTCTCATGACCTTTGGTAAGCCTTTACGAGCCAGTGTTTGTGAATGTGAACGAACTCCGGATGAAAACCTCGCTCAAGCGTTGCATACGCTCAATGGTGAGATCGTCGCCAAGAAGATCGCCGATGAAAAAGGACGAATCGCGCAGTTGATCGCAGCCAAAAAGCCACCCGAAGAAATCATTAACGAGCTTTACCTTGCGGCTTTGGCCAGATACCCAGCCGCAGATGAGTTGCAGCTAGCGATGGGGTATGTCGAAGAAGGTAAGGGAAGTGCCGAAGCCTATCAGGATTTACTCTGGGCATTATTGAACTCGAAACAGTTCTTGTTTGTGCACTGATCTCATGATGAACAAACTATTGATCGTAGTCATATTTGCAACATCGCTGCCTGCGATGCTCACGGCGCAGACCAAGAACGCCTATCCAATGTTGATGAGTTTGCAGCCGACGGCAGCGCAAGTAGGCGTGCATACTGAACATGAATTACATGCGCGATATAACCTTGCCGGTGCCACTTCGGTTCTGATAGCGGGTGAAGGAGTGCAAGCCGAGTATGTGCCAAACGAGCAAGACAAACCGGATGCTGCCGAACGCAATGATGTGATGGACTCTCGCTGTAAATTGCGAATGAACGTTTCAGCGGATGCGTTGACCGGAGTGCGTGATTTTCGCGTCATGACACCACACGGCGTGAGTACATTAGGTCAGGTTGTCTTGGTTCGTGATCCGGTTGTGAGTGAAGCGAAGGGAAACGACACGGTTGCGACGGCACAAGAGATCAGTTGGCCCAGCGCAGTTTGCGGCGCGATCGAGAAAGCGGAAGATGTGGATTACTTTAAGTTCCATGTTGATGCGGGTACTTCGCTCGTCTTCCATGTGTATGCGCAGCGTTTGCTTAATCGATTGCATGATATGCAAACACGAATTGATCCATTGATTACGATCCGCAGCGAAGCCGGTTCGATTGTGGCTGCCAATGATAACTTCTACGCAGGCGATCCGTTATTGCAGTTTACGTTTGAGCAAGCTGGAAACTATGTGCTTGAAGTTCGCGATGTACGCTATCTAGGGAATGCCGATTGGGCTTATGTCGTAGAAATGCATGATCGCCCTTTTGTGATGCACGCGTCACCGCTCGTGATCGCTGCGGAGAAGCCAGAGACCGTCGGCTTGAATGGATTTCAGTTGGCATCGGATGCAAAAGCAACTCTTAACGGAGATGCTTCAAAAGGGATTGGATTGCAATCTGTATGTGCGCAAACAAATGATCGCTGGACCAATGACTTTCCCGTGTATGTCACAGATTTGCCGATCGTTCACGAACGTGAACTTCAGACGGTTACCGGAGAGAACGAAGCTCCGGATGCGAAGCAAGTGCCACCGACGATTGCCGTGCCTACTGTAGTTGCAGGAACGATCGAAACGCTTGGTGAGATTGATCGGTATGTGTTCGAAGCGAAAGCAAAGGACCGATTAAGCTTCGAAGTCATCGCTCGGCGCGCCCGTTCGCAGCTTGACCCTATCCTTCGCATCGTGAATGAGAAGGGTGCCTCGGTCGGTGAGAATGATGATGGTAGCTATCATCGTGTTGCGAGTGCCGATTCGCTGCTCGAGAATTGGACCGCGCCAGCAGACGGACGGTACACAATAGAGATTCGAGATCTACATCAAAGAGGCGGTCCACAGTTTCCGTATGCCATTCGCATCACGCGCGCCGAGCCTCATTTCTTGCTCGAAGCCGATACGGATAAATCGCTGTTGGCCCCGGGTATGCATACCGTGGTTTACGTCAAGGCGGTGCGAAAGAACGGATTCACTGGTGAGATCCAGCTTGCGGCCAAGGGGCTTCCGGAAGGTGTGGAATTGACCGCCGGTCGGATCCTAGCAGATGGGAACGATGGCTGCGTGATGTTTCATGCGCGCGAAGGTGCAGCTGTCACTGCGACGAACGTTGTCATCTATGGCACCAGCCAATTTGCTGAAGGTGATCAATCACCTGTCGAACTCACGGCGGTGGCAAAACCGTTTCAGGAGTACTACTCACCCGGTGGTGGTCGCGGTAATTTTCCGGTCGATACGCATACGATCTCGATTGCAAAGCCGATGGATCTGAGAGCGATCCGGGTGAATACGAATGAGATTGTTCTCAAGCAAGGCGGGGCACAAAAGATAGAAATCGAAATCGAGCGCGCACCCGATTATGCAGGGAACGTGACGTTGGATGTGATGTTGCAACATTTGGAAAGGCCGTTTGGAATGCCGTTGCCCAAAGGCGTCACGGTGGATGTTGCCGCGAGCAAAACGTTACTGACGAAGGATGAAACGAAAGGGTATATCACATTGAAAGCGGCAGCCGATGCGCCAGAGGTGACCAAGCAACTGGTCGCAGTCAACGCGCATGTTTCGATCAACTTCGTGATGAAACACACGCTTTGTGCGCCACCGCTGTACGTCACCGTGCAGCACTAGTCAACGCCCTCATCGTGTTCTTCGTGGCAAGCTACTCGAAACTAGTTCAGCGTGGCGGGGTCTGAAGAATTGGTGTGCTGTTTGCGCTGAGATGGACACCACGAAGGACGCGATTGGGAGTTGTACATCCTCTTCTTTGCTTCGCGATCTTAGTGGCTTCGCGCGAGAATATCGCCCGAAGGAGACAAGGAGGCAGGACGCTTCTATTGGTCGGTTCCTGGCACTCGATACCGCTTCGAGAACCGAATCGTTTCTTTTTTTTGATCTCAGTTTGATTTTGTTGTGATCGTTTGTAGGTGGAACGATAGAAGGTTTGCATAGCACAACCGAGAAGAGAAAGAGATTTGAAACACAGAGCCACTGAGGGCACAGAGACATGATTCTCTCCTCTCTCTGGGCCCTCAGAAGTCTCCGCGTTTCCCTTTCTTTTTCTTCTAAGCAGGACAGTCTCTCCAGCCTGCGCGATAGATGAATCCGAGAATCCTGTACATCTTGTTCATCGATGTTTCTTGTCTCTGCTTGAATGAACATGGATACGCAGGATGAACAGGATCGTGAAAGCCACGAAACGGAGCAGAATGAAACAAAGAAACTTTGGGACCTAAGGGACTTGCTTATATTTCTGCCCGGAGCATTAAATAGGGTAAAACACAGGGAGCCAAAACTTAAAGAGGGCATTAAGCGTTTCGTCCTCTAATTCCTTCGTGCTCATCGTGTTCTTCGTGGTAAGCTACTCGAAACTAGTTCAGCGCGGTGGGGTCTAAAGAACTGGTGTACGTTGTTCTTGGGGAGCCAGCAACGGTCGCTTGTTGAATGTCTGCGGCTTTGATCTCACGCACCTTGATCAACTCGCGTTTGTTCCCTCACCTGTATAAACGAAGACTCGTGTCGTTTTAACTTTGCTGCTGGCCGCTTTTGATTTTTCTTTGGCTACGGGTTTCGGTTGAAACGACTTGGCTTTGATCTCAGGTTTGGGAAGTTTTAAATACAGTGAGCCATATTCGGTTAATGCATCCGTCAGGACGCTTGCTGAATGTTCGATGGCCGCTTCGGCACGATAGTCACCACCGAACTCGAGTTGGATGGCATCGATGCCAGTGTTCATATGGCTGCCGTAATGTTGCACGATGTAGCCACCGGTGAATCCGCCTTGTTCTTTTTGATCATGGGGAGTTGGATGAACGGTCCAGCCACGTTCAGAGAGCAATCCAAACAAGCTCTTGGGGCCGGTGTGCGCGGCAGCACCGTGACGTTCTTGAAGTAGCTTGACCGTTAGTCCGTCTTTGGTGCCGCGAAAGACGGTGTCGGCTTTTGAACCTTGACCATGAATATCGATGAGCACGCCAGCGTGGAACTTCTCAAAGACTTCTTTGGTGGCCACTTCAAGCGCGCCGTGATATCTCTTGAAGACGAGTTCTGCATTGGGATGTTCATACGCTAAATCGGGAGGGCGATTGGGATCGAGATAGCGACGATGGGCTAGCGAAGCGACAAGATAGGGCTTCTTGCCATACCGTCGTTCGATCTCAGCGACGGTGGCTTGAGCGAGTTCGGTGGTACGCGTATCGCGTGCAGTCACAAAGTTGCCTGGTGTGCGGTTCTGGCCGGCACCTTCGCGTGGCGCGGCTTCGGGAATGGTGAGATCGCCGCCGTGGGGTGCCGAGAGAATGATCGGGAGCGAACCTTTCTCGATGATGACAAAGTCTGCGGGGTCGAACGGTTTTGCTGGGGCGGTTGCCACCGGTTTGCTTTTGGGGTCAGGTTTGGTTTTGGCATCTTGAGCGGTGGCTTTGGGGGCTAGTCCGCTGCAGCAAGCGAGGCCGAAAACCGTGAAAAACAGCAGGGGCTTATGCATCGAAAACGGGCGCATCGAGAGCGGCTCCGGAGGTTAGTAAAACGACGCCAGCAAAGGGCGAAAGATTTTAGCAAAGGGATCTGACCAGAGGTGTCACGACCCGAGCTGATACTAGTTACAGAGCGGTGAGGACGAGTAAAAACCTCGAAAAAAAGCCGGCGAAGCAACAAATTGGTTGCGGAGGCACTCGCCGATTTGGTAGTATTCGGGTGTTCACTTCGGAGCGACTTTTGAGGTCGCTCCGAATTTCCAGGGAGTGCGAATCGGAAACGACGCACATTTTCACAATGGTGACGAAAGCGAAGGGTAAGACCATGGCGAAGAAGGAAAAAAGTGGCAAGGGAGCTGGGGATAAACAGGACCAAGAGTTTCGCTCAGTCCTGGAGCGTGAGCCTGGCTTAAAGACAACATTGCAACAAATTGAAAAGGCATTTGGCGATGGAGCCATCATGCCGTTGGGGGCAGAGAACAAGTTAAAGATCTCTGGGATTCCCACAGGCTCATTGAGCTTGGACTTGGCCTTAGGGGGAGTCGGAATTCCTCGCGGGCGCATCATCGAGATTTATGGTCCGGAATCGAGCGGTAAAACCACGCTGGCGTTGCATGTCTGCGGACAAGCACAAAAAGCGGGTGGCATTGCAGCGATCATCGACGCGGAACATGCGTTTGATCCGAGCTGGGCCAAGAAGATCGGTGTTGAACTCGACAACTTGCTGGTGAGTCAACCGGGAAGTGGTGAAGAGGCGATGCAGATCACCGAGATGTTGGTCAAGAGTAATGCAGTGGATGTGATCGTTGTGGACAGCGTGGCAGCACTTGTTCCGCGACAAGAACTCGAAGGTGAGATTGGTGATTCGCACGTTGGTTTGCAAGCTCGATTGATGAGTCAGTCGATGCGTAAGCTGACCGGTGCCATTGCCAAGAGCAAGACGGCTGTGATCTTCATCAACCAGATTCGTGAGAAGGTCGGTGTGATGTTCGGTAGTCCTGAAACCACGCCCGGTGGTCGTGCGTTGAAGTTCTATGCGAGCTGCCGTATCGATGTGCGACGAATCGGGGCTTTGAAAGATGGTGAAGAGCAAGTCGGACAGCGCGTACGTTGCAAAGTGGTGAAGAACAAAGTGGCACCGCCGTTCCGGTCTGCTGAGTTCGACATGATGCATTCCAACGGCATAAGTTACGAAGGTGACATCCTCGACTTGGGATTGACTGCGAAGGTTGTCAATCGCAGCGGAGCATGGTTCAAGTATGAAGAAACTTACTTGGGTCAAGGTAAGGAGAAAGCCCGTAACTTCTTGATCGAGAATCCGGCAATCACGGAAGAGATCAAGCAACGTATTGTCGCTTCGGGTGAAATCGCTGGTGGTTCGGGTGAGGGTGAAGAAGCCGAAGCCAGTGAAGAAGAAGTACCAAACAGCTGAGCGGGTAGTCGGCCAAACCCTCGCGCCCCGTCGCCAGCTCGCTTACCACAACCGATCACTTTGGAAACCTCCGCGTCCAATGTGACGGTTGTGGTCTTTTGATGGTGTTTCTCGTTGGTGTTCCAACTTTAGTTGGCTCTTCGTTGCCAAACTGGGTCGCTACCGTCGCCCAGCGGATCCTCCCGCAAGCGGGAGGGTATCAGCTACTCTCCCTCTGGGAGAGTCGGCCTCTCAGGGCCGGAGAGGGCAGCGACCAGCGCTTCCCTAAAACTCGATCATGGGTGAAGCGGCATTCGAAAAATCCAGTGTCGGAAACTGAGCCGACTTTTCTGGGAGCCGCTTGTTCTTCCGCGTGGCCATGTGCTCCGAAACTGATACGGCAGACTTCACAATGTCCGTCTGGGTATCACCGAGTTCAAAACGGTTGGCGAGTTCACGCAATTGTTCAGCGTGATGATTTAACGTATCTGCAGTTTCTGCGAGCTCTTCAGTTTGTGAAGCGCTCGACTGGGTCGCGCGATCCATTTGCAGTACGGCTTTATTCACTTGTTCGATTCCGACCAATTGTTCTTTCGAAGCGGCGGCGATTTCGGAAATAATATCCGTTACGCGTTTGACGCTTTCAACGATCTCTTGAAGCGTGGCACCGGATTGATTCACCAATTCCGTACCATGGGTTACTTTCGCAGACGAATCCTGAATCAACGTCTTGATCTCTTTTGCGGCCGAGGCGCTTCGTTGAGCCAAGTTGCGGACTTCGGCGGCAACGACGGCGAAGCCGCGTCCTTGTTCGCCTGCACGCGCCGCTTCGACTGCCGCATTGAGTGCCAACAAGTTGGTTTGGAATGCGATCTCATCGATTGCGGTGATGATATTGACGATCCGAGTCGACGATTGATTAATCGCTTCCATCGCTTCAACCGCCGTACTGACAACGCGTCCTCCCTTCTCCGCAACATCACGTGAGCTAACAGCCAGCTGACGTGCTTGCTGAGCGTTATCTGAGTTGTGTTTTACGGCCGAGGTGATCTGTTCAAGGCTGGAAGCGGTTTCTTCAAGGCTCGAAGCTTGTTCTTGTGAACTCGCAGAGATTTCTTGAGTTGCCGAGTTCAATTGCATCGAAGCTGTTGCTACGATTTTCGCCACGCCTTGTACGTCGACCAGGGCACGGCGTACTGAATCCACAGCCGATTTAAGGGCGTCAGCGACTTGACCGACTGGATCACTGCCAAGATTCGGAACCTCGACATCAAACTTGCCGTCTGCAACCGCGTTTACAATCTCAAGAATTACCCCTACACGACGTTGCACATCTTCGGCTTGTTGATGTTCTGCTTCGTTTCTTTCCCGTTCGCGTGTTACGCTCTGCTCTAAGAGTTCCGCAGCTCGGTTCATTTCATTCGCCAGCTGATCGACTTCATCTTGACCGAACACGGTTGCTCGTTGATCAAACACACCCCGACCAATCGCTTGCGCCACTGCTTGTGCTTTCTTAATTCGATTGCAAAGCCGACTTCCGCTCCACCACGAAAGTAGCAGAGATCCCAGAGCAACGCATGTAACAATGGAAAGGCTGATGAATCCGAATCTGGAGATCGCCGCTTCAGCTTGTTGTTCCACATCCGTATTGAATGCTGTTGCATGTTTAACCACTTCGTCGATCGCCATGCGGTGGCGATCATACATGTTTGATAGTTTGATGTCGGCAATTTCATTTGCGCGGGTGTATTCCCCGGCATCGACGGCGGGAATCAACTCGCTATGGACGACCGAGAAGTAGGCATCGACTATTGAGTGGCTATCGTTGAGTAACGCGTTTCGAAGCGCGCCTTCCGGTAGGTATTTATCCCAATAGCTGATGCGAGCTTGGTATTGCTTCTCGCAATTCAACAGGTCTTTGAGAAAGTGCTCACGCGATTCAATGTCCTTTGCATTCGCATACTCATGCGCCAACAAATGCGCTTCGATGATAAACGCGGGAGGAGGTAGTACATCTGCTACGAGATCCTTCCCATTGGCCAGTGCATCATACATAGGACCTTGAATGCAGACCTTCTTTGAACTCACATTCAAGAAGAGAATACTCCCTGCAAAGATTGCAACTAAAATGAAGCTTGCAGAAGTGAACTTGGCGCGCAGTCGCATGCGCTGTAGCAGAGTCATCACAGTGTCCCCCCGATTACTGAAATGGATTGGTTCATTGCGAACGGCAGCTTTACATGCCTCGCAAACATGGGGACCCGTCAAGAAACTTGCTCACCGCAACGCTTTCGCGATATTTGCCCGCGCGAAAACGGCTCTTAAGGCCCCCTCAAACGTAATGCTCAATTTCAATGCGGAGGCAGAAATCTTCCCTACGCGGGGGATTTTCACGCGCCAAGTTTGAAAGTCTGTAGGGGTTATTGGGATTAGTTCGTTGCCAGCGTTGCCAGATTTAGAGGTTGCGCGTTTTTGACGTCCGAGGATGTGCAGGATTTCGGATCGTCGGTCAGGCCTAAAGTCTGATTTGCTTTTTGGGGCCACAACTCGCCCATGCCAGGCAATCCGGCAGGTGGCAATAAGAACTTAGTTTCCAAGATCTATGAGCGGGTTATCTCTCTAGCAATTCTTGTTGCGCAATGGCTGCGCCGAACAATCCATCAACGATCCCGTTTCGTCCGCGGTTGCGATCCATGAACGCGAAACAAAGCAGGTAATCGCAGGATATTGCACCACGAAGGACTCGAAGAGCACGAAGGATTAGGTATTAGGGTGCTTCTCAAAAGTAACTTCTCTAAAAACCTCCGTGCTCTTCGCGCTCTTCGTGGTGACATACATCGGTACATGGGTCTCGACATGTCAGGCAACCGGTGAGGAGCAAGGTGCGATATGAAGGAGACCCTCCCCGGCCGCTACGGCGTCCGACCCTCCCGCAAGCGGGCGGGTGGCCTTGGCAGCGGTAGCTACGAGTTGTCAGGGTTCGCTGGCGGGGGCATATGGCTCTGATAGAACTTCGTGAGATCGAGCGCTCCTTTGCGCTGCTCTTCGTCCATCAGTTTGATGCGAGTTTCTAACCGCTCCACGCGACGCAGCAACAGCGGCACGATGTCGGCATCGGTGTCGACAGGCTTCGGGCGCGGTACCGCCGGATAATCGAGGTGTCGTTGCATGGCAGCGAAAAGAAACAATGGATCTCGTTGATGGTTGGCGATCGCGATTCTTCCTTCCTTCTTGCCAAATAGAATCGGTGCTTCCGGTTCCATGTTCCCAAACTCGTCGGCCCGTCGATCAAAGTATTCCTGGCTACGAACAAAAATCATGTCCGCCAAATCCACGAATCCAACTTGGCGACGCAAGATCAACAACCAATCACGCCAAGGTTGATTGTAAGCCGGATCTTCACTCATCGCCTTGATTCCCGGATCGTATCGCAATCGATTCCGGCACAGCACTTCGAATTGAAAAAAGAACAATCCCTGTCGATTGTCAGTGCGTGTTCGATAATCCGCTTCCGCTTGCAGAATCTTCAAAGCCATGAGGAGATCAAAGCGGCCACGCTCCGCTTCGGCTTCTTCGACAAGATAGGTTTGAAAGGGAGAGAAGTAGTGTGCTAGTCGACGCATGGCGACATGCATCACACCGCTATGCTTCAGCTCGGTTAAGAGAAAATCGATGGCCATCGGTAGTTTGGCCGTCGATAGAAGTTCGTAGCGAGTTTGTTCGAGCAACTCCTGTAGCGGAATCTGATCGTTCAATCGTTCGGAGATGACTCGATACAGATAAGCTTGTTCAACATATTCTTCACGCGGCAATACGTTCATGGTGATGCTGAAGGTTGAGCAGTAGTACGCGTGAGCGTGGAAACCAAATAGTTTGTGGCGGCACGTCGAGCCGATTCATCGATGAATGTAAGTAAGTGGCCTTGTTTTTCAACACGGTGCAACTGTGTGCTCAGAGCGAATGCTTGTTGCGCCTGACAAAACTTTTCGCATGGTTCGAGCGGTACCATCGAATCTTCTGTCCCGTGATAGAGAAACACCGGGACATCGCGTGACGAGACCAGAGCGCTCGGTGATGCCAGACGATAAAGTTCCGGGTATTCCTTTCGAGTGCCTTTGAGAAAATAAGAGAACATCGCGCTTTGTTCAGGAATGCTCTGAAAGTCGCATGGGGTACCGCCACCGACGATGGCCAGAGGCCGGACGGGGTTTTTGAGCAAAGGATGGTCGGCAGGTAATAAGCTCGTCGCTTGTTGTGTTTCCAAAGGTTCATCTGCAAGCGTTCCGATCATGCATGCGAGATGCGCTCCTGCAGAATATCCATACAATGCGATTCTCGATGCATCGATCGACCAACGCTCGGACTGAGATTCGACCCATGCGTATGCTCGCCGCACGTCATCGACCTGAGACGGAAATTTATGAGCTGGTGCCAATCGGTAATTGATGGAGACAGCAGCGATCCCGCGTTCAGCAAGCATCATCGCATGAGGCTGCATTGTCCACTTGTTTCCTGTCATCCATCCACCACCGTGGATCAAGATCACGACCGGCCAGCGGGTCACCGGCTTCAAGTCCGACTGCGTTTCGATCGCTTCTTTTTCTGGGGCTTGTGGCAAATAAACATCGCAGAGCAAAGGCTCCGGATCGTTTGCATAAGTTTGATCGCGAAGCACACGAACCGATGGGGGGGAAGGTTGTTGATTGGTTGTCTGCGCAGCATTCGTACTGGGACATGCCCAAGACAAAGCGAGTTGGGCGAAGAAAATGAAAAGGACCTTCGTGCCGTGCGTGTTCCGGGCATCTTCCCTATAATATTGGGATTCTGAAAAGCCGCCGTTTAGGATCGAGGATGTCATCAATTCCATTTAGTCAAGTTCAAGACGCGGTTGACGCAATCGCCCGTGGGGAAGTGGTGATTGTCGTTGACGCGGAGGATCGGGAAAACGAAGGGGATTATATCTGCGCGGCGGATAAAGCGACCCCGGAAAGCATCAATTTCATGCTCTCCGGGCGTGGACAGTTGTGCGTTGCCGTACTCCCCGAAGTTGCCCGTCGCCTGGAACTCGCTCCGTTGGTCGAACGCAACGATGCCCCACTGCGAACCGCTTTCATGACACCCATCGATATCCGCGAAGCGCGGACGGGGATCACGGCGGCTGAGAAAGCCGAAACCATTCGTCGGATGGTGGATGATACGTCTAAGCCCTCGGACTTTGTGAGGCCGGGGCACGTTTATCCGCTCTTGGCAAAAGAAGGGGGTGTATTGCGGAGAGCTGGGCATACCGAAGCTTCGGTCGATTTGGCGCGGATGGCTGGCCTAAATCCTGCCGGCGTGTTGTGTGAAATTCTGGACTCATCCGGCGACCGCGCGACGCGTGACGGCTTGATCCGGCATGCTCAAGAGCACAATCTGCAGATCATCAGTATCGAGCAATTGATTGCCCATCGTCGCGTCAATGAAAAATTGGTATTGCGATCTGCGGAAGCGGATTTACCGACACGCTATGGTCGTTTTCGAATTATTGTGTATGGCGTGCAGTATGAGGAACAGGAGCCGGTAGCACTGGTCCTCGGCGACTTGACTGAGCCGGGACTGCCCCCGCTGGTCCGCATGCATAGCAGTTGTTTTACAGGTGATTTGGTCGGTTCGCTGCGTTGCGATTGCGGTGATCAACTCGATATGGCGTTGCAAATGATTCGCAATGAAGGCCGTGGAGCATTGGTGTATTTGCCCCAAGAAGGTCGCGGTATTGGGCTCGCGCAAAAGATACGAGCCTATGCATTGCAAGACCAAGGCATGGATACGGTTGAAGCCAATCATGCATTGGGGTTCAAAGCCGACATGCGAGATTACGGAATTGGTTTGCAAGTCCTGAAAGATTTAGGCTTATCCGAGATTCGGTTGCTGACGAACAATCCCAAGAAAACGGAAGCGTTTAACTTGCGAGGTTTCAATTTACGTGTTGTGGATCAAGTAGCGATTGTTCCACCCCAGAACGAGCATAACTCGCGCTATTTAGCTACCAAGCGTGAGAAGATGGGGCATCGATTACCCGTTGATGCATCGGATCAGCTTCCATGACTTCAACGTCTTCTGATGCCAATTGGCAACCAAAACGCGGAGCCATTATCGGAGTTGGTTTACTAGGAACCAGCGTCGCTTTGGGCTTGCGCCAGTTATGGCCCGATATTCACTTGGTAGGCGTCGCTCGACGTGAGTCGACACGTAGGGCCGCGTTGGACGTCAAAGCGGTTCATGAAGTCACGGATAACATTCGCAGTGCATCGAATCAAGCAGATCTGGTGATCGTGGGCACGCCTGTCGATGGTGTTGCAGATCACGTCTGTATGGCAGCAGAAGTCTGCGCTCCTAATGCTCTGATCACGGATGTTGGAAGCACCAAAGCGTCGATTGTGGCAGCAGTGGAAAAGCATGAACGAGCGCTGAAGTTCTTTGTCGGCTCTCATCCGCTCGCTGGAAGTGAGAAAGCGGGACCGTGGCACGGCCGTGCTGAGTTGCTGCGCAACCGCATGGTCGTGTTAACACCGACGGATCGCACGCCCGCTGCGTTAGTGCAACGGTGCGAGAAGATGTGGCATGCGTTGGGAGCCAAGACGCTGCGCATGGGACCGGCCGAGCATGATGCAGCACTTGCAGCAACAAGCCATGTTCCTCATTTAGTCGCAGCCGCACTCGCTTCGGTCACTGAACCAAAATTGTTGGCGCTAGCGGGAACGGGTTGGCGAGATACAACGCGCATTGCAAGCGGCGATCCAGCGCTGTGGCGTGCGATCGTCGAGGCCAATGCCGAGTATGTGCTTAAAGAACTCGATCGCTTTAGCGAATGTGTTCAAGCTTATCGTCGAGCATTGGCCAATCGACAATACGATGACGTACAAAAGCTATTGGCCAAAGGCAAGGAAGCCCGCGATCGAATCATGTAGCAGGAACTTAAAAAACGTACCAAAGCCACCCGCCCGCTTGCGGGAGGTCTCATCCAAACCCTCTCCGGCCCTGAGATGCCGCGACTCTCCCAAGGGAGAGTTGCATTTGCCCCATTAAATCAACAAGCCGGTAAGCGAGGGACTGAAGCGAATAGTGGAACTTTCTTATCCCTTGCTTACGCATCGGGTTATGATTTCCACGCCGATTTAATGGCTACCTAGATCTAGTCCACCGTCTGACGATTTTGAAGCTGCGCGTTTGGATGTATTCTCGTACTCGTACTCAATGAAATGGTACTCGTACTCGTACTCGATGCGTCACGATCGAGTACGAGTACCGCCTGCGGCTGAGTAGGAGTACGAATATTCAGGAAAATCGAAAGTGCGTTTCAGGATTATGCGCAACATCATAATCTGGCGATGATGGCTACCTAGCTTGCCAAGTGGCGCTGTCCAACTAAGGATAGTACGGTCGTCGCGCGTGCAAATCGAGCGCTTGCCCAAGCGATCCGGGGCCTCTCGCCGCGCGACGAGGTGCGAGATACGGATTGCTCGAAGCGCTTGATCGAGGAGCTTGGCTGAGTATCTGGCGATCCATTTCTTGAAGGTCAATCACGGTCACATGAACCGAAGCTCCGGCGCGCGACATTTGTTGACCGAATCCGCTTGGCGCGGCTCCGAAACCGGGAAGTCCCCGACGTGCACTCCCTGTCGCCCCACGGGTCACGCCTCCCAAGAACGCCCCACCGCGATCTGGAACCAATACGCTTCCCGTTGAATAAAAAGAGTGGTAGCTAGGCAATTGAACGGTCTGCGCGTACGCCGAAACAGCGCAACCGATCAGCAACGCAAGGGACAATGGAATGCGAGCCATAGCAAATCTCCTTACCCGCGTATTCTACGGCCGAACGGAGTCGCAAGTAAAGGTTTTTTTGTTCGTCTCATTCCTACTCCCATTCGTGCTCGTACTCAGCGAAGCGGTGCTCGTGCTCGTAATCGTGCTCGTAATCGATTGCGTGAGGAATAGCCTTTCCTCTTCGGTTTCACCGAGTTGCGCTCGCGCACGCAATCGAATGCAATCGCTGACTCGGTTCGGTCCTCAAAGCGGTTTCGATTACGATTACGAGCACCGCTTCGCTGAGCACGAGCACGAGCACGAGAGGGAGAGGGAGAGGGAGTTTTCTAAACGTGCTCGTGGTCGATTAGGAAACGCCGATTTCGCGCAGCATGGCATAAGAGAAAATGCCAGAGTCGTGGCCATCGGAGAATCGAATGTTGTAAGCGTAATTGCCTACGGGATGCATTCCCGTAATCGTTAAAGGTTGCAATTCGTTTGCAGCGAGCACGGGCAAGGTCATAGACGACTTGGGCTTTTCGGCCGCTGCGTTGCGTTTCTCGCGACAGGTCGCGCAAGGGCAACCTTTGCGGAGCAGGGGAGCCGCG
>JAZKJV010004579.1:0-43166 GCA_037367405.1 Ottelia alismoides
TAGCACGTCATAATCGGCGCGCTCGATCTTATCGAGGATCGCGATGCCGCCCCGCGAGAAGAGTTCGAGGTCGAGCGAGAGGCGCCGTCCCACTTTGCTGGCCAGCGGCAGGCCCTCATCGAAGAAGTAGCGCGCATAGCAGCAGGCCTCGTGCATGGCCGCTTTGAAGGCGGGCGAACAGTGGCGGTCGGCAATCTCCTGATAGGACGAACCGTGGCGCTGCAGGAGCTCAGAGGGCAGGTAGCAGCGGCCTTTGTCCCAATCGACGGCAACGTCCTGCCAGAAGTTAGCCAGTTGGAGGCCGGTGCAAGTAGCGTCAGAGAGGCGGAAGAGTTCCTCTTCACGATGGGCCGCAGAGCATGAGCACCAGGCGGCCGACGGGATTGGCCGAGTACTTGCAGTAATCGTAGAGGTCGGAGAAGCACTCGTAGCGGGTGACGGTTTGATCCTGGGAGGAAGGCGTGGATGAGATCGTCGAAGGGGTCCAGGGGGAGGTCGTGTTTTTTGACGGTTTCGGCGAGGGCGACGAAGACCGGGTGGTGGGTTTGACCGGTGAACATGGCGAGGAGTTCGTCGCGCCACCAATTCAACAGACGGGTGCTTTCCTCCGGGGAGGCCATTTCGTCGCCCAGGTCGTCGGACCAACGGCAATAGGCGTAGACGTTAAAGAAATCCTGGTGGAGTTCCTTGGGGAGCAGGAAGCTGACCACGTGAAAGTTTTCATAGTGTGCGCCGGAGAGCCACCGGGTGTACGCCTCGGCTTCGGCACGTGAATAGATGCGAGTCTTCGCCTCTGGAGAGACAACGAAGTCCTTTGGGTAAAGAAACGTCGAAGAAGCCACTTAAGGAATGATAGCTGTTTTCATGTGCCCATTGTGCGACATGAGATGCTTAAAAACCTCAAGAAGGTTCTGGAGCGGTTCCTCTCGATTGACAAAGTCCCGGGCGGAGATGTCGCCGCGGGAGACCGAGTCCAGGGCGCGGCGGATGTGGCGGGGGGTGTGGTGGAAGCT
This sequence comes from Ottelia alismoides, assembly GCA_037367405.1. NCBI lineage: Eukaryota > Viridiplantae > Streptophyta > Magnoliopsida > Alismatales > Hydrocharitaceae > Ottelia > Ottelia alismoides. The sequence goes on from JAZKJV010004579.1 coordinate 1,014, forward strand.
CGCCTTGAGCGTGATTTCCGAATAATGCAGGCGGGCGGTGTCCAAATGGATGGTGGTGTCGTTGGGGCAACCGCCAAAGAAGTTAACAGTACCACCGCGGCGTACCATGCTGACGGCTTCCTGCCAGGTGGAGGGTTTGCCGACGGCTTCGATCACGACGTCGGCGCCATGGTCGCCGGTGACGTCGCGGACGGCCGAGACGATATCGGCGGTGTCGGCGGTGGAAAGAAGCACTTTGGCGCCCATGTGGGAAGCGCGTTCCAGTTGGCCTTTGCGGCGGCCAATGGCAATCACGCGGGCGCCCATCAGAGCGGCGGTGCGGACGAACATCAGGCCGATGGGCCCCAGGCCGATGACGACGACGTTATCGCCGGCGCGCAGGCGGGTATCCTCAATGCCTTTGAGCACGCAGGCGAGCGGCTCGACGAGGGCGGCGTTCTGATAGGAGACATTGGCCGGGATCTCGTAAAGGTTGCGCTGGACGATGCGGCCGGGGATGCGGATGAACTCGGCGTAGGCACCATTGTTGAAGATGATGTTCTCGCAGAGATTCTCTTCCTGGCGGCGGCAATAGAAACATTCGCCGCAGGGGGCGGAGTTAGCGGCCACCACGCGCTGGCCCGGGCGGAAGTTGGTGACTTCGCTGCCCACGGCGACGACGTCGCCGGAAAGCTCATGGCCAAAAAGCGCGGGCGGGACGATCATGCGAGCATGATAGCCCCGGCGAAAAACCTTCACGTCGGTGCCGCACGTCAGCGCGGCCCGAACGCGAACCAAGATGTCTTCGTTTCCAATCTCGGGAACAGCCACCGGTTCGATCTCTACATGTTCCTTACCGTAGAGCACCGCGGCCAGCATAGTACTCCCGCTCAGGGTCCCGTTCACGCGAAACGACCTTCCTTCTTCTGAAAGCACCGGTCCAAACTGACAGTATTACCGCTGATTCCATACCCCTAGAGGCCTTCTCCCCGCTGTGGCTGAACAATGATTTTCAATGAGTTATCGTCCGGATGCAGGGCCTTATCCATACCCTCCATAAAACGGTCGAGACCCACGCGATGGGTGACCAGCCGTTCGACGGGCAACTCGCCGGAAAACACACGCTCGGCCGACTCTTTTTGCAGGTCGGCATCGGCGCTGTAAGAACCACACAAAATGCGCTCATCCTTACAGATGTCCGCGCCGGAGATTTCGATTCTCTCGTTATCGGAGGTTTGGGCAAAAAGAACGACGCGGGCGCCGGGCCGGGAGCAGCGGATGGCCTGTTCGACGATGCCTGGGGCGGAGGCGGCGACAAAGACGATATCGGCGCCGCGGCCCTGGGTGCGCTGGGCCATTTCGGCGGCAAGGCCGTCCTGGCGGGGGTGGAGGGCGGCGTGGGCGCCGAACTCCCGGGAGAGCGCGCGGCGCTGCGGGGAAAGGTCGGTGGTGACGAGCTGGGCGCCACTGTTTTTTCAAAAGCATGGTGAAGAGAAGACCGATGGGGCCCTGGCCGAGAATGGCGACGGCGTCGGTGGGGCGCACCTGAGCCTGGTGGATGGCCTTGAGGCAGGTATTGACCGGCTCGACAAAGCTGGCGGCGTCGAAGCTGACGCCGGGAGGGATTTTCTCGACGCCGCGTTCGACGATCCAGGGCATGATGCGGACGTACTCGGCAAAGCCGCCGCCCGCGGGTTCAAAGCCGGCCGTGATGCCCACTTTTTTATATACGGGGCATTGGGCATAGAGCTTCCGCTCGCAGTAGAAACATTTTCCGCAGGGGATGTGGTGGAAGGCGACCACGCGGTCACCGGGGGCAAAGCGGGTGACGCCCGGGCCTACGGCGGCGACGGTGCCGGCGGTTTCATGGCCATAGATGCGGGGCGCGGCGAGAAGATCGTATTCGATCTTCTTGAGGTCAGTGTGGCAGATGCCACAGCTTTCGACGCGGACCAGCAACTCGCCGGGAGCGATGGAGGGCGTCGAGACGCGCTGGGTTTCCACGCGTTGGCGGCCGACGTAGACGGCGGCGCGCATGGTGGCGGGGAGCGGCTCAGAACTCACAGTGGACAAGAAACTCTCCTAGCTTTTCGGCGGCTTGTTGGGCGCTCTTTTGCAGGTGGACCAGCGCGGGGATGGTCCAGGGACGAAGCAGGGCGGCCAGGGCGATGCGTGGTTTGTTGAAGCGGCCGTCGCGGCCGCGATAGGCGTTGAAGTCGAGCGGCAGGTGCTCGGCGGCGGTATCGGAGACGACCTTTACGGCGTAGAAGGGGATGTGGTGCTCGGCGGCGACGCGGCGGACGGCGGCCGATTCCATTTCGACGGCGATGCCCTGGGCGGCGAGGGCCTGTTTTTCGCGGGCGGTGATGGCGACGCGGTCCTGGCTGACGAGGCGGCCCTTGGTGAAGGGTTGCCTGGTGCGGGGCTCCTGGGCGTCGGAGTCGACGATGATGTCGCCGGCCTGGAGGCTGGGGTCAAGGGCGCCGCAGAGTCCGATGGAGACGATGGCGCTAGGGCGCTGGGCGGCGGCCTGGCGCGCGGCGGCTTCGGCGAGGGCAAAGCCGGGGCCCTGGGCGAGGCAGAGCCAAGGCTCGGTGGTGCGGCGGCGTTGCAGTGGGGCGAGTTCGAATTGTTCCGCGGCGATGAAGGCGGTCATGGGCGGCCTCCGGTCGCGGCGCTGGTTGTGTTCGCATCCCCGCACTTACGTGCTGGGGCTAGAAGCGCGATGTTGGTGGTAATCGCGGCCCCGCGCTTGCGGGTTGGGGGTAAACGCTTGGCGCTGGTTGGGTTCGCATCCCCGCACTTACGTGCTGGGGCTAGAAGCGCGATGTTGGTGGTAATCGCTGTCCCGCGTTTGCGGGTTGGGGTTAAACGCTTGGCGCTGGTTGGGTTCGCATCCCCGCACTGACGTGCTGGGGCTAAAAGCGCGATGTTGGTGGTAATCGCTGGCCCGCGCTTGCGGGCTGGGGCTAAGAACGCGGGTGGGGCTGTGGCGATCAGGCTCCGAACTCGGTGGCGGATCATGCCGGGCCTCCGGTGGCGGCGGCGCGGGTGGATTGCGGCGCTTCGATGTAGCCGTTGGCGAGGTACCACTGGACGGCGCGGGATAGCGCGGCGGTGGTGTCCGACGGGCGATAGCCGAGTTCGCGTTCGGCCTTGGCCGAGGTGGCGAACATCTTTTGGCGGGCCATCTTTACGGCGTCTAAGGGCACGCCGGGCTCGCGGCCGGTGAGGGCGGCGGTTTGGGTGGAGAACCAGCCGGCGGTGTAGGCCACCCAGTGGGGAATCTGGATGGTGGGCGCGCGGCGGCCGGTGAGGGCGGCCAGGCGGGCGAGGATCTCGCGCAGGGAAAGGTTCTCGCTGCCGAGGATGTAACGTTCGCCGCGGCGGCCTTTTTCGCGGGCCAACAGATGGCCCAGGGCGCAATCGTGGACATCGACCAGATTGAGTCCGGTGTCGACGAAGGCGGGGATTTTGCCTTTGAGGAAGTCGACGATGGTTTTGCCGGAGGGCGTGGGCTTCCAGTCGCGCTCGCCTACGGGGGTGGTGGGGTTGACGATGACGAGGTCGAGATCGCGCGCCGCCCGGCGGGCCTCTTCTTCGGCCAGGAACTTGGTCTGTTTGTAGGGGCCGGTCATGCCGGCCAGCGAGACGGGCGAATCTTCATCGGCCAGGGCGCCGGGGACAAAGCCGATGCAGCCGACGGTGGAGGTGTAGACGGCGCGTTCCACGCCGGCCTGGCGGGCGGCGGCCAGCAGATCGCGCGTGCCGAGGACGTTGGCGCGATGCATCTCGGCCGGATCCTTCACCCAGAGCCGATAGTCGGCGGCGACATGGAAGAGCGAGCCACAGCCGGCGACGGCGCGGCGGAGCGAATCGGCGTCGCGCAGGTCGCCCGGGACGGTTTCGCAATCCAGGCCGTCGAGGGGGCGGGCCTGGCGCACGAGAGCGCGGACCTTTTCCCCCCGCGCCAGGAGAAGGCGCGCGACATGCCAGCCCAGGAAGCCGCTGGCTCCGGTAACGAGCGTGGGTTTCACTTGCTGTTGCGGGTCTTGAGATAGACGCTGAGAGCCATCAGCGGGAAAGAGTCGCGATAGAGGTGATAGGTGAGGTAGTAGACGTTGGGGAAGCCGGTGCCGGTGGCCAGATCCTCATGCCAAGTGCCATCTTCGCGCTGGGTTTCAATCAGGAACTCAATGCCCTTCTGCACGCTGCTGGACGTCTGGTCGCCGGAGGCGAGCAGGCCGAGAATCGCCCAGGCCGTTTGCGACGCCGTGCTGGGCGCGGCCACAAACGAGCCTTTGCGATAACTGTCGCAGCTTTCGCCCCAGCCGCCGTCGGCATTTTGGATGGAACGGATCCACTCGCCGGCGCGGAGAATGTGCGCTTCGCGGTCCTCTTCGCCGGCGGCGCGGAGGCCACGCAGGGCGAGGAAAGTGCCGTAGATGTAATTGACGCCCCAACGGCCATACCAGGAGCCGTCGCCTTCCTGGGTGGCGAGCAGATAATCGACGCCGCGGCGGATGGCCGGGTCGGTGGGCGAGACGCCGGCCAGGATCAGACCTTCCATCACGCGGCCCGTGATATCGGGGCAGGTGGGGTCGAGCATGGCGTTGTGATCGGCGAAGGGAACGTCGGCCAGGAAGTCCCAATTGTTGTCGACGTCAAAAGCGGCCCAGCCGCCGTCTTTGGACTGCATGCCGAGCGTCCATTTGACGGCGCGCTGGCGCACCGCTTCGAGCGCGGCCGTATCGTTGGCGCCGGTGTGATGGAGCGCCTTGAGCACCATGGCCGTGTCGTCGATATCGGGGTAGAACTCGTTGGCGAATTCGAAGTACCAGCCGGAGGGTTCCAGGCTGGGGCGCTTCATTGACCAGTCGCCCTTGCGGCGCACTTCCTTGGTGAGCAGCCAATCGCCGCAGCGGCGCATGGCTTCGGGGTTGGCGAGTCCGCTTTCGCCGAGAGCAAAGGCGGCGATGGCCGTATCCCACACGACGCTGAAGCAGGGCTGGAAGAAGAGGGGCCGGTCCGGCTCGTCCACCATGAGGCGTTCGAACTGGCGCATGGCTTCGACGCGCGCCGGATGATCTTCCGGGTAGCCGAGCAGTTCCAGGGCCATCACCGCGTACATCATGGGCGGATAGATGGCCGCCAAGCCGTCGGAATTTTCGAAGCGCTCCAGCATCCAGTCGCGCGCCTTTTCGATGGCCGCGCGGCGGATCGATTTAATGTGATAGCGCTCCCAGAGCTTTAGGAAACCATCGCCGATGAAGAAGAACTGCTTGAGCGTGAACCAGGTGGCGCCTTGCTTGAAGCGGATCTTTTCGCCGGGCTTAAAAAGCTCGTCGATGGTGAAGCCTTGGGGCACGGGGCGCCGCGGATTGGCCGCATGGAGGATGGAGAGCGGAATTACGATGGCGCGCGACCAGGACGACATCTCGTAGATGAAGTTCTTCAGGAGCATGAGCTCCGGCGGGATGGTGGGCGCCTTATCGCGCGGGTAGAGGCCGAACAGGCCCAGGTTGATGCGGACGTAGCTATTGCAGGCCTGCAGACCGCCGAGTTCCAGGATCTTTTCGCGGCAGCGGTCCAGGGCGGTTTGCGGCACTTGCAGGCCGGGTGCGTGCTGGGCGAGCTTGAGTGAGAAGTAAGCCTTGACGCTGGCGTTGACGTCGGAAGGGCCTTGCGGATAGATGGCAAAGCCGCCGTCGGGGCATTGCTGCGAAACAATGCGGTCCACGGCGCGTTGAACGCGTTGGGGGTTGGGCGGGTTCCAGGCGCGGCCCTGGGGCGGATGGAGCCAGAGCAGCACCAGCAGGTAGTCGGCTTCGAGCGTGACGTCGCCGCCGGTCAGGTCGCCCCACCAGTAGCCTTCCTTGCTTTGCCGGCGCATGAAGGCGTCGACGCTGCGGCGGGCCGCCTGGGCGGCGCCGGCCAGAATCGCGTCGGTGATCTGTAGACTCGGACTCATGCAGTTCTATAGCTGAGCGATGGGCAGCGAGGGGAGCGTGATCTGGGTGAGTTGCGCTCCGGCGGCGGCCAGTTCGGAGGGTAGATTGAAACGGACGTCCTCGTCTTTGATTTCTTTTTCCTCAAAGCCGGTGAAGCCGTGTTGCTCGCGCAGGCCATCCATGAGCTGCTGGACGAGCGTCTCGGGGGCCGAAGCGCCAGCGGTGAGCGCGACGGTGCGGACGCCTTCGAGCCAGGCGAGTTGGAGTTCGGAGAAATCGTCGATCAGATAGGCGGGAATGCCCTGTTTTTGGCAGACTTCGACGAGGCGCTTGGAGTTGGAGCTATTCTGCGAGCCGACCACCAGGAGCAGGTCGCACAGCGGAGCAATCGCCTTCACGGCGATTTGGCGATTTTCCGTGGCGTAGCAGATGTCCTGGCTTTTGGGGCCGACGATGCCGGGGAAACGTTCCCGCAGGCGTTCCACGATGTCCTTGGTTTCGTCCAGGCTCAAGGTGGTTTGCGTGAGATAGGCCACTTTGTCGGGGTTGGGCAGATTCAGGCGGTCGACATCGGCGACGGTTTCCACCAATACGCTCATGTCGGGCACTTCGCCGAGGGTGCCTTCCACTTCCTCGTGTCCGCTGTGGCCGATGAGAACTACCGTGTAGCCCTGCTTGGCGAATTTGATGGCTTCCAGATGAACCTTGGTGACCAGCGGGCAGGTGGCATCGATCACTTGCAGGCCGCGCGCCTGGGCGTCGGCCCGGACGGCGGGGGAGACCCCGTGGGCCGAGAAGATGACGCGGGCCCCGGAGGGAACCTCATCGAGCTCATTGACGAAGATGGCGCCGACGCTGCGCAATTCATCCACTACATGCCGGTTGTGGACGATTTCCTTCCGGACATAGATGGGAGCGCCATACAAACCGAGGGCGATCTTTACCACATCAATGGCGCGCACCACGCCGGCGCAGAAACCGCGCGGGCTGAGGAGAAGAATCTTTTTCTGATCGACGGCGACGGGAGGCTCGGCAAGGGCGGTCATAGGCGGAAAGATAGAAGAAAGACCAGTATAACATCCCCGGCGCTAGGGCTTCACCTTTGCTTCGCCCCGGCTTGAAGGGTGATAGAGAGCAGTTTCGAGGGGTCGTCGAGTTGGAATTGGATTTCGAGCCAATGGACAGATACGGAGAGGCCGAGGGAGTGGATCTTGGCGAAATCCTTTTCGGTGGTGAGGATGGGGGTGGTGATGGTGGCCAGGTCGGCGGCGCGGTAGGCGTGGTGGTCGGGGAAGGCGAGGAATTGTGCCAGGTCGAGGCCCAGTTGACGGAGTGAGTGGTGGAAGGGGCCAGGGTTGGCGAGTCCGCAGACGGCGGTGTAGGGGCCGGGAGGGAGCGGCGCGGGGTGCCAGGCGACGGGGATGGTGCGGGCGGTGAAGGCGGGCCGGCCGAGGCGGCGGCGCAACTCGGTGTAGTGGCGGGCGGGTTCGGCGCGGGTGAGAACGATGACCTGGGCGCGCGCGAGCGAGCTGGGTTGTTCGCGCAGGCGGCCGCGCGGCAGCAGATGACCTCCGCCAAAGGGATCGGTGGTGTCGATGAGGACGATGTCCAGGTCGCGGGGCAGGGGCCAGTGTTGAAAGCCGTCGTCGAGCAGGAAGCGCTGAGCCTGGGGGATTTGGGCGGCGACGCGGCGGCGGTGGGCACCGATGCCGACGGTGGCTTGGCCGGAGCGGAGATAGGTTTGGGCCTCGTCGCCGGTTTGAGAGGCGGGGGCGGTTTGGCCGGGGGCGAGGATCAGGTCCTGGCTGGATTGGCGGCCGTAGCCTCGAGTGAGGATGGCGGAGCCGTCGAGTTGGCGGGCAAGCCAGTCCACCAGTGGGGTTTTGCCGGTGCCGCCGGTGGTGAGGTTGCCGATGCTGATGACCGGTTGGGCGAGGCGGGCGGGGTTGGCGCGGAGGCGGCGGTCCAGGGCCAGGCCGGCTTGATAGAGCCAGGCGAGAGGCTGTCGCCAGCGGAGGCCGGGTTCGCTGGTGACGTGCTGGTCCAGTGCCTGGACGATGGCCTGGGCGGCTTGGGCGGTGGCGCCTTTATGCTTTTCGGCGGCGCGGCGGGCGTTGTCACCGAACGAACCCAAACCGCGCAAAGCTTCGATGAGCGCGGTGCCGAGGGCCTCCGGCGCGGGCACTTCAATGAGGGCGTTGGCCTTAAGGAACTCGGCGTGGATGGCCGCGAAGTTCTGCATGTGGGGGCCCACGAGGATGGGGCGGCCACTGGCGGCGGGTTCCAGCACGTTGTGGCCGCCCCAGTGGACGAGCGAGCCGCCGACGAAGACGGCGCCGGCGAGTTCGAAGAGGCCGGCCAGTTCGCCCATCGAATCGAGCAGGAGGACGCCGGGGAGTTCAAGGTTCGCCAATTGGCTTCGTTTGACGAAATGGACATTGCGCTGGTGGAGGAGTTGGGCCGCCGCGGTGAAGCGTTCCGGACGGCGGGGGGCGAGGATGGTGAGCAGGCGTGGGTAGGCCTGAGCCGCCGCTAGATGAGCATCGAGGACGATTTCGTCCTCCTGGCGGTCCTCGGCGGTGACGGCCGGCATGGTGCTGGCGGCGATGAAGATTTTGCCGGGATTCTGGGCGGCGATCCAGGCTTTGATCTCGGGATTCGGTGGCGGGACGGCAATGTCGTATTTGAGGTTGCCGCCGGCGGTGACGCGGGGGGCGCCGAGAGAGCGGTAGCGCGCGGCGTCCTGCTGGCTTTGAGCGTAGATGTGATGGGGGAGTTGGAGGATGGGGGCGAAGGCCGTCTGCCAGCGTTGGTACTTGGGCCAGGCTTGGTCGGAGAGGCGGCCGTTGATGACGAGCAGGGCCGCCTGGCGGCGGCGGGTTTCGTGCCAGAGGTTGGGCCAGATTTCGGTTTCCAGGATGACGACGGCCAACGGGTCCAGGCGGCGGAGCACGGCGCGGACGGCGAAGACATAATCGATGGGCGCGTAGAACAGGCCGTCGGCCAAATGTTTCAAACGCTTTTCGGCCAGTTCGCGGCCGGCGGTGGTGGTAACCGAGACGTAGACGGGCGTGGTGGGGAGGAGTTGTTTGAGCTTTTCCACCAAGGCGACGGCCGAAAGTACTTCGCCGACGGAAACGGCGTGCAACCAGATGCCGCCGCGCTGCGTCGGCTGGAAGGGGAGCCGGCCGAATCGTTCGGCGAGTCCGCGCGCGTAGCGGCGATCGCGGGCGATGCGGACGAGCAGGTAGAGTAGCAGTAAGGGAAAGCCGATCGCCAGCAGGAGACGATAACAGAAGATGATGACTCGCCGTGACAATTTGCGCTACGTCCTCATGAGTCTACCAGCCCTGGGTTTGCGGGCGGAAGACAAGGTGCAGCCGTTCAAGGCCGGGCCCGCCGCTTCGTATGCGGCGCATTCGAAGCTGGAAGAGGTGACGATCGGCATTCAGCCGTTCGACACGGCCGAGCTGTGTAAGACGGCCTTCGGCAAGCTGAATCCGAATCAGCATGAGGTGCTGCCGGTGCTGGTGGTGATTGAGAACGGGCGCAAGAACGCGTTGCGTTTGGATCGCATGGAAGTGCAGTACATTATTCCGGGCGTGGGCAAGATTGAGAATACGACGCTGGACGAACTGAAAGGCGTGGTGGGGCCGACGCGGCCGGCGCCGGGGCCGAATCCGCTGCCGATTCCGCGGCGTAACAAAGTGAAGAAGAATCCGCTGTTGACGGCCGAGGTGGAGCGCAACGCGTGGTCGGCGCGGATGCTGGCGCCGGGCGAGACGGCGTCGGGATTTTTCTATTTTCAGACGCGGCACCGAACGTCGGCGCGGTTGTATTTGACGGGGTTGTTTGAGCCGGCCACGGGCAAAGAGTTGTTTTACTACGAGGTGCCTTTCTCGGCGTAAGGCGAGGCTAACGGGCCAGAAGCCGCCGGCGGGCGTAGCCGCTGGGGGTTGCCGTGGGCAAGCGCTCGCGCCATTTTTCGCTGCCGAACTTCTGCTCGAAGGCCGTGAGGGCGACGTTGTAGTTGTTGAGCAGAGTGCGTTTCAACGCGTCGGGGGCGAAGGAGTATTGCAGGCTGTTGCGCCCGATCTGAATCACCTCGTCCCAACTCAAACGGAAGTGCTTTACGGCGGTGAAGTATTCGTCGGTGATATTGGAGTCCCACATGCCCGCGTCGTCGGTGTTGAGGCAGACGGGAATGCCGAAGCGGAGGTACTCGGGGAACGGGTGCAGGTTGATGTCGGGCGTGTAGTCGAGGAGTTGATTGGAGACGAGGTTGACTTCGACGAGCGTGCGGCCGTTGCGCAGCAGCAGCATGGTGTCGGAGTCGGAGATGAGATTCACGCCGTGGCCAATGCGTTCGGCGCCGAGCAAAAGGGTTTGGCGGACGTGATCGCCGGGCGAATCGACTTCGCCGCCGTGGATCGATAGATGGATGCCGGAATGCGTGCGGCGCATTTTGCGGAAGGTTTCCAGGAAGCGCGGCGCGTGGCCTTTATCGTTGTCCTCGCGGCCTACCAGATTGAGCCCGACGAAGAGGTCGCGATGTTTGGTGATGGTGCCATAGGCGATCTCGATGTTCTTTTCGGCGATGGGCTGAAAGCGAATGATGGGGTGCTGGAAGCGTACGGCGACGTGGGCCGCCCCGACGTCGGGCTGGGCGAGGCGCTGGCGGAAGATCGTCAATACGTCGTCGATGGCGATGGGCTGGCCGTCTTTGTCCAGGGCGTTCATGGGCGCGAACTGCGTTTCCAGGTAACGGAGATTTTCCTGGCCGTAGCGGATGAGGTAGCGGGCCATTACCTCGGCGAAGATGTGCGGAGAGCGCGTGAGGGCGGTAACGCGTGAGACGGCGCGCTCAAAGAATTCGTCGCGGCCTTCGCCGGGCTGATCGAGTTTGAGCGACGAGAGCCACGCCGCGCGGGTGGCGGCATCCATGTCCTGCAGGCGGACGTATTCGGCGCGGGCGCAGGCCGAGAGTTTGCGCCAGGTGAAGGCGGCGATGTTTTGATAGCGCAGGAAGGGCTCCGGGCTATCGGCGCAGGCGAGGAACTTGGTGCGCGTGTAGAATTCGTAGCCTTGGGCGACGGCCGGGTCAGTAGCGGCGGCGAGCCATTCTTCGGCGTAAGCGCTGAGCGAGGCGTGATGGTGGAGGTCGCCACCTTTGGGCAGGGCCCAGAGGAGGGCGTAGAGTTCGGCGGGCGTGGCCGAATCGCGAATCTTCTCCCAGTGGTCGGCGAAGGATTGCGCTTGGATGAATCCGCTGAAACAAATCAGGGCGATGGTAGGCCGGAACATTTCTTCTTCATGATGCTCTATCAAGGCGGTGGATGCGACAATGGAGGGACATGACCGAAATCATCAAGATCACTGGCCGCGAGGTTTTGGATTCCCGCGGCAACCCGACCGTGGAAGCCGACGTTGTTCTTTTCGATGGCAGCATGGGCCGCGCGGCAGTGCCCTCGGGCGCGTCGACGGGCGAGCACGAGGCCGTGGAGTTGCGCGACGGCGACGCGAAGCGTTACCTGGGCAAGGGCACGCAGAAGGCCGTAAAGAATATCAACGATAAGATTGCCAAGGCGCTGGCCGGCATGGATGCCACGCAGCAATCGCACGTGGACCGGGCGATGCTGAAGCTCGATGGTACTCCGAACAAGGGCAAGCTGGGCGCCAACGCGATTCTGGCCGTTTCGATGGCGACGGCGCGCGCGGCGGCTTCGGCGCAGGGCGCGCCGTTGTATCGTTACCTGGGCGGCGTGAACGCCTGCCTGTTGCCGGTGCCGATGATGAACATCATCAACGGCGGCGCGCATGCCGACAACTCGGTGGACTTGCAGGAATTTATGATTGCGCCGCACGGGGCGGCCAAGTTCTCCGATGCTTTGCGCATGGGCGTGGAGGTGTTCCACAACCTGAAGGCGGTGCTGAAGAAGCGCAGCTACTCGACGGCGGTGGGGGATGAGGGCGGCTTTGCTCCGAACCTGAAGTCGAACGAAGAGGCGATCGAGGTGATTCTCGAGGCGATCACGAAGGCGGGCTACAAGGCGGGCACGCAGGTGTCGCTGGCGCTGGATTGCGCGGCTTCGGAATTCTTCGACAAGGCGACGAAGAAATACGTTTTCAAGAAGAGCGACAAGAGCGTGCGGACGTCGGAGGAGATGGGCGCATTCTGGGCCGATTGGGCGCGGCAGTATCCGATTCTTTCGATTGAGGACGGTTGCGCCGAGGACGATTGGAAGGGCTGGAAGCATCTGTCGGATCTGCTCGGCAAGAAGTGCCAACTGGTGGGCGACGATCTTTTCGTCACCAACACGAAGCGCCTGAAGATGGGCATCGACCAGGGCATTGCGAATTCGATTCTGGTGAAGGTGAACCAGATCGGTTCGCTCACCGAGACGCTGGAAGCGATGACGATGGCGGCCAATGCGGGCTACACGTCGATGGTGTCGCACCGTTCGGGCGAGACCGAGGATGCGTTCATTGCCGACCTGGCGGTGGCGACGGGCGCGGGCCAGATCAAGACCGGCTCGGCGTCGCGCACCGATCGCATTGCGAAGTACAACCAGTTGCTGCGCATTGAGGAAGAGCTGGGCGCGTCGGCGAAGTTCGCCGGAAGGAGCGCGTTCAAGCAGTAATGTCTTCCGAGAAGAAGCGGGTAGTTCTCACGATTCTCGACGGCTTCGGTTACCGGTCCAACGCGGCCGGTAACGCCGTCGAGGCGGCGCGTAAGCCTCATTTCGAGATGTTGAAGGCGAAGTTTCCCTGGACGCTGATTGAGGCGTCGGGCCCGTGGGTGGGCTTGCCGCCTGGGCAGATGGGCAACTCCGAAGTGGGTCATTTGAATATCGGCTCGGGCCGGGTGATTCAGATGGACGTGTCGCGGATCGATATGGCGATCTATGATGGCTCGTTCTTCACGAACCAAGCCCTGAAGAGTGCGATGACGGGTGGGCGTTTGCACCTGATGGGGCTGGTGAGCGATGGCGGCGTCCATTCGATGAATACGCATCTCTACGGGCTGCTCGAGATGGCCAAGCGCGAGGGCTTGAGCGACGTGTTTGTGCACGCGTTTATTGACGGCCGCGATACGCCGCCGAATTCGGGTCTCGGCTTTCTGCAAGAGCTGCAAGCGAAGATGGCCGAGATTGGCGTGGGCCGGATCGCGAGCGTTTGCGGGCGTTACTACGCGATGGATCGCGATAAGCGCTGGGAGCGGACGAAGCGTTCGTTCGACGCGATGGTGCATGGTGCAGAGGGCAAGGCCGCCGATCCGCTGGCGGTGTTGAAAGCGTCGTACGAGAAGGGCGTGACCGACGAATTTGTGGAGCCGGTGACGATTCAGGGTTCCAACGGATTGATCGGCGATGGCGATTCGGTGATCTTCTTCAACTATCGCGCCGACCGCGGACGCCAGTTGACGCAGGTGTTCACGCAGAACGCGGTGCCGGAGCTGAAGGCGCCGAAGCTGAAGGCCTACGTGATGATGACCGAGTATGACCGTACGTACGGCTTGCCGTATGCGTTCGGTCCGATGGCGCACAGCAACATACTCGGCGACGTGCTCGCCGCGAACGGGCGGCGGAACTTGCGCACGGCCGAGACGGAGAAGTATCCGCACGTCACGTACTTTTTCAATGGCGGCGATGAGAAGATTCGCGACGGTGAGGAGCGCGAGTTGATCGCGTCGCCGAAGGTGGCCACCTACGATTTGCAGCCGGAGATGAGCGCGGCGCAGGTGTGCGACGTGGTGGTGAAGGGGATCACGCAGAAGGATTTCGATCTGATTGTGGTGAACTTCGCCAATCCCGACATGGTGGGCCACACAGGAGTGTTCGAAGCGGCGGTAAAGGCCGTGGAGACTTGTGATGCTTGCCTCGGCCGCATCTGGACGGCGCTGAAAGAGAAGCCCGCGGCGTGGATTGTGACGGCCGATCATGGCAACTCTGAGATCATGGTGGACCCGGCGACGGGGCAGCCGCATACGTATCACACGACGAGCCCGGTGCCGTTGATTTACATCGATGAGAAGCAGCCGCGGCTGCGGAGCGGCGGGGCTTTGCGCGATATCGCTCCGACGATTCTCAGCTTGCTAGGCATTGAGAAGCCGGCGGAGATGACCGGCGCGGATCTGCGGATTCCGCCGGCCTAGGTTTCGCTTAGCACCCGCGCGGGATCGATGCGCGAGGCTCGCCAGGCGGGCATAGCCACGGCGGCTGCGGCCACCAGCGCGAGCATCGCGGCGACGAGCACAAGCACCGTGGGCTCCAAGGCACTCACGCCGTAGAGCTGCGTTTCGATCCAGCTTTTCACGCCGAAAACCACGGCGAGCCCGGCGGCGAGTCCGATGGCGGCGAGTTTGAGGCCGTCGCGGAGGAAGAGATCGATGATGCGGGCCGGGCGGCAACCCATCGCCATGCGGATACCGATTTCGCGTTTGCGCTGCGAGAGCAGGAAAGCGAACAGGCCGTAGATGCCGATGGCGGCGAGGGCGGCGGCGACGGCGGCAAAGACGAGCGCCAACGATTGCGCCAGGCGGCGGGTGAGCAACGTGCGGTCGCGACGCTCGGTGAGCGAACGCATTTCCATCAAGGCGGCGCCGGGGGCCCACTGCGGAAAGCCGCGGCGAACGGCTTCGGCTACAGCGCGCTCGGCGCCGGGTTGCGCGCGCCACGCCAGGGCGAGATAGTGCGTGGGGTTTTGTGACCAGGGGACGTAGTAGACACCAATAGGCCGGCCGGAGAGAGCGAGATCCTGGAGGCGCAGCGTGGGCAACACGCCGCGCACGGTGAGCATCTGGCGGGGACTGTCGCTGCCGGGATAATAGGCGCGGCGGCCGAGGGGACTCTGGCCGGGCCACAAGCGGCGCGCGAGCTTGTCGTCGATGATGACGCTGGGAGAACGGGCATCCTCGGCCTCTTCAAAGAAGCGGCCCGCCAGAGGGCGCAGGCCGAGCGTTTCGAGGTATCCGGCCGAGATGGCGATGCGGGTGGGGGAAACGGCAGTCTCACCAGGGCGAGCCGTGTAGCCTTCGGGAAGGAGGACGTTATCCGCGTAGTCCGCTTGAAACGGGAGAGCGTTGCCGAGGCCCGCGGTTTCGACGCCGGGCAAGGCACGCACTTGCTCAAGAATGTGCTCAGAGATGCGCACGATATCCGCTGAACGCTGGTAAAGGGCCTCCGGCAGAATGGTGACGGCCGTACCGACGCGATCGAGCCGGAAGCCGGGGTCGACCCGGGCGAGTTCACGGAGACTGGCGGTGAGCACGCCGGCGCTGTAGAGGAGCACAAAGGCGAGGCCCACTTGTGCGGCGACGAGTACGCGGCGGAGGGCGGTTTTGTGGCGGGAAGAGCCAGTGCGGCCACCATCGGAAATGGCGCGGGCGAGGGTGAGCCGACGAGCCGGCAGGAGCGAAGCGAGCGTCGAGAGTAGCGCGACGGCGGCGGCACCCAGGAGCGCGTAGGCGAAAACAGAGGGCGCGACGCCGATCTCGACGGCCGAGGGCAGCACTTCAGGATCGAGAGAGCGGAGCGCCACGGCACCTAGGCCAAGCCCCAGGGCGCCGCCGAGGACGGCGGGCACGGCCGACTCGCAGAGGTGCTGGAGGAGCAATTGGCCGCGGCTCGCGCCCAGCGCCAGGCGCGTGGCGGTTTCGCGCAGCCGGTAGGTGGCGCGGGCCAGCGCAAGCCCGGCGATGTTGACGATGCCGATGATGAGCACGACCGAAGCGCCGGCCCAGAGGAATTGCAGGCTGGGGCGCGCCTGGCGAACCAGCCAGGGCTGCAACTCGCGAACGCGCGTGTGGAAGCCGGCACTCACAAGCAGATCTTTAAATTCGCTGTGGGGAACGAGAGTGGCGTTGAGGGCGTCGACCTGCGCCTGGGCTTGCGCGAGGGTAGCGCCGTCGCGCAGGCGGGCCAGGTACTCGAAGCGATTGGAGTGATGGCTCTGCCGCGCGTCGGGCCCGAGCGCCAGCGGCAGCAGGAAACGGATTTCGGGTGACTGGTAACGGAAGCCGGGCGGCAAGACGCCGACGATGCGGAGATCGATGCCGCCAAGGCGCACGGTCTCGCCCAGGACAGGGCGCTCGCTAAAGAGATCGCGGCGAAGCTCGTGCGTGAGGATGATGGAGAAGTTCTTGCCGGGCAGGCCGTCGCCGGCGTGGAAGAGGCGTCCTTCGGCGGGACGCAAACGGAGCAGCGGGAAGAAGGAAGGCGTGACGGCGAGTCCGCGCACTTGCACGGGAATGCCTTGACGGTCGATGGGCATGAACTCACGCGTGATGAGGGCATGTTCGGCGAGGGCGGAGACGGCGGCCTGGCGATCGAAGTAGTCGCCCGAGGAACTGAAGCCGGTTTCGGAGACACCGGCCTTCGGGTATTCGTTGGTGAGGAGCACGAGGCGATCGGCGCGGTAGAAGGGGATCGGGCGGAGGAGCACTGAGTCGACGACGGTGAAGACGGCCGTGTTGACGGCGACGCAGATGGCGACGGTGAGGATGACGGCGAGGGTTTGCACCGGACTCTGGCGCATGGCGCGCAGGCCGTAGCGAAGCTGGGCCAGGAACTGTTCGAGCCAATGCCAGGGGCGGACGTCGCGGCATTCTTCTTGCACCTGGGGCAGGCCGCCGAGGGCGAGGCGGGCCTGGCGTTCGGCCTCGGCGGGCGGCGCACCCTTTTTGATCAACTCGGCGGCGTGCTGCTCGAGGTGGAAGCGGAGTTCGCGTTCGGTGTCGCGGTCGCGGCGTTCGTGCATGGCTAGGCCGTGCCTTTCTTGAGGTCGAGCACCAGCGCGACGGCGCCGGCCAGGCGGTTCCAGCCGGCGGTTTCCAGCTTCAGGCGCTTTTCGCCTTCGCGGGTGAGCGAATAAAACTTCGCGTCGCGGCCGCTTTCGGTGGCCTGCCACGAGGCCTTGAGATAGCCGCGATCCTCCAGGCGGTGCAGGGCGGGGTAGAGCGAGCCTTGCGGCACGCGGACCACCTCGCCCGTGACCTGTTCCAGCCGTTGCGCGATGGCGTAGCCGTGGACAGGGCCCAGGGCGGCGATCTTCAAAATGAGCAAATCCAGGGTGCCTTGCGGCAGGTCCGTCCGATGCAGCGACATATGCCTCCGTCTTCTACATATTACTGTACGTGTAGAAGGCGGAGGCGTTACCCGATATGTTCAAAAATTTCTGAGACCAGCCAGAGCGCGCGCGGTACGTGGAAGCAGCATTTGTAGGGGCCGCCCTTGAGCAGATGCGTGGGCTCGCCGCGGCGGTCGAGGTAGGCGAACCATTCGCCGTACTGGGGGTCCGGGAAGTGGGCCCACGTGTAGTCGTGAACTTGTTGGAAACGTTCGAGCCACGCTTGGTCGCGCGTGGCTTCATAGGCGTGGGCGAAGGCGACGAGGGCTTCCACGTGCACCCACCAGAGTTTCATGTTCCATTCGAGCATCAGCGGCGGCCGGCCGTCGACGTCGAGGAAGTAGTAGTAGCCGCCGTACTCGTGATCCCAGCCTTGTTCGTGGGCGGCGGCCATGGCTTTTAGAATTCGTTCGCGGTGGGTTGGGTCTTGCGTTTGACGGAGGAGGATCCAGCCGATTTCAAAGACGCTGCCGGGGCAGAACTGGCGGCCTTCGGGCGTAGCGGGATCGATGAGGGCGTTCTCGCGGAAGATATGGCGCTGCGGGTCGACGTGGTGGTTCAGTTGTTCGAGGCAGCCGGGGATGAACTGGGGTTCGCCGAGTTCGCCAGCGAGAAAGGCAGTGACGTAGATGTCGGCGAGTTGGCTCATGGGCGCGCCGCTGCCGTAGCGCGGACGGCCGAGTTCCCAGGGGGCCTGTATCCAGTGGCGAATGCGGGCGAAGAGCTCTTTGGCGCGCGCCTGGCGTGCCGGATCTTCGGCCGCCTTACCGTATTCGTGCAGGGCCAGCGCCAGGAACACCGCAGAGTAGGGCTTGCGCTGCTCGAACGCTGGTGAGCCATCACGATTCAACGAATGAAAGATGTGGCCTGCGGGTGATTCGGCGTGCTGCTCGAGAAACACCATACCCCAGGCGGCGGCCTCCAGCCACTCGCTCCGCTGCTCTACTTCGTTAAACAGTTTTGCGAGCATCCAGACCTGGCGGCCGATCATCCAGACGTACTTGCGCTGGTCAAAGATAGAGCCATCGCGGTCGAGGCAGGAGAAGAAGCCGCCGTGCTCGCGGTCGAGCGAGTGGCGCAGCCAGAAGGGGATGACGTTGGAGAGCAGTTCGTGGCGGTATTGAGCGGCGGTGGCGCGGAGATTCATGCGTGCCCTTGTTGTAACATCGGAAGCGATGTTCCGGCAAACTCTGCTTCTTTTCGCGGCGCTCACGCTGCGTGCTGATGTTACGCTGCCCGCGCTCTTCGGCGATCACATGGTGCTGCAACGCGACCGTCCCGTACGCGTGTGGGGTAAGGCGTCGCCTGGCGAAACGGTGACGGTGAAAGCGCCCGGGCAAACCGCGACGGCTACGGCCGATGATGATGGCCGTTGGAGCCTGTTTCTGGAGCCGATGAAGGCGGGCGGTCCGCATGAGTTGACGGTGAATACGATCACGATTAAGGACGTGTTGATCGGCGACGTGTGGGTGGGCTCCGGCCAATCAAACATGGAGTGGCAAGTGCAGAACTCCAACAATGCGGCCGAGGAGATGGCGAACGCGAAACATCCGCAGATCCGTTTGTTTCAGGTGACCAAGAAGGTTTCCGATACGCCGCTCGACGATGTGGAGGCCGAATGGAAGGTCTGCACGCCGGAGAACATCAAGAATTTTTCGGCCGTCGGCTACTTCTTTTCGCGCGCGTTGCAGCAACAGTTGAAGGTGCCGATGGGCTTCATCCATAGTTCGTGGGGCGGCACCCCGGCCGAATCATGGATCAGCTATCAGGCGCTGGCGGCGGACCCGGCGCTGATTTCGGTGTTCGCCGATTGGGGCAACAGCATTGAGAACTATCCGCGGGCGATGGATGCTTACGCGCGGCGGCTGCGCAAGTGGGAGGCCGATGGCAGCAAGGGTCCGCGTCCGCAGGCGCCGGTGGGCCCGGGGCATCCTCACCAGCCGACGGGCTTGTACAACGCGATGATCGCGCCGCTGACGCCGTTTGCCATCAAGGGCGCGATTTGGTATCAGGGCGAGACGAACTCGGGCAAGAACCGCGCTTATGTCTACCGGCGCTTGTTTCCGGCCATGATCCAGGATTGGCGCAATCGCTGGGGCCAGGGCGATTTTCCGTTCTTCTGGGTGCAACTGGCGAACTTCAATACGAAAGGCCAATGGACCGAGTTGCAGGAGGCGCAATCGATGACGCTGCGCATGGCGAATACGGGCCAGGCCGTGATCAACGACATTGGCAATCCGACCGATATCCATCCGCGCAATAAGCAGGACGTGGGCGCGCGTTTGGCGCTGGCGGCGCGCGCGGTGGCTTATGGCGAGAAGATTGAGTACTCGGGCCCGGTGTTCCGCCAGGCGACGGTGGATGGTTCGTCGATGCGCGTCTGGTTCGACCACACAGGGACCGGCCTTGCTATTCGCGGCGGCGGCTCTGAGTTGAAGGGCTTCACGATTGCGGGCGCGGATGGCAAGTTTGTGCCGGCGCAAGCGAAGATCGATGGCACCACGGTGGTGGTGATGAGCCCCGAGGTGAAGAAGCCCGTGCATGTGCGTTATGCGTGGGAATCGAATCCGGAGGCGAACCTGGTGAACAACACCGGACTGCCGGCGTCGCTCTTCCGCAGCGACCCGTGGATCGATCCGGTGTTGCATCGCTAGCGGAGCTCTTCGGCCAGCAAGTAGAGCGGTTCGCCCGCCAGCACAGAGGGGCATAGGCGGATCATCGCAACCACGCCAGCCGAATGGGCGCGATACTCGCTGAGCGCCGTTCCGTCGTAGTGGAGGACGCGGCCGATGAGTTGGCCTGTCTCTACTGGTTGCAGGAGATCGACGTCGGCGAAAAACAGTCCATCGTGCAGGCAAGTGGCACCGCGGTCGACGTTGCCGTCGCCCAGCAAATGGCGCGGCTGGCGTTCGCCTTCGAGGGCGCCCTCCATCATGCCGAGATGACGCGCCACGTTGCGCAGACCGCGCTCGAAGCATTCGGCGTCGCGGGCATCGATGCGGCCGCCGCCGCGGCCTTCGGTGTAGAGAAACGGAATGCCGCGATCGAGGCAACTGGAGAGGGTGCGGCCCGGCGGAATGACGTCGTGGCCCCAAATGACGGGTGCGCCGAAGGCTCGCGCGGCCGCGAGCGAACGCGCGTCACCGGTGAAGTAGCCGGCCATGCTGGGCATGGCGTAGCGCACGCCGCCGGTGTGCAGATCCAGGAAAAAATCGGCGCGGGCGATGACTTCGCGTTCGATGGCGTGGGCGATTTGCTCCGAGACGCTGCCCGCCGGGCTGCCCGGAAAGACACGTGCGAGGTTGGCGCCATCCGCAGGACTGGTACGCGAGATGGCGCGGCAGGCAGGAGGATTGGCCACGGGGATCGCGATCACGGTGCCGCGCAAGGCGCGGGCGTCCAGCGAATCGAGAAAACGAAAGATCGCGGCGGGGCCTTCAAACTCGTCGCCGTGAATAGTGCCGGTGAGGCCGAGCACGGGGCCCGGCCGCGCACCGCGCACCATGAGCAAGGGAAGGCGAACCTCAGCCGTGATGTCTATCCACGAACGATCGACCATAGTTCCTCCTCGGTGACGCGCAACTCGGGCGCGGCCGCGAGCGCCGCCGAGTCAGGATCTTTGAAGCCATGTCCGGTGACGAGGCAGATGACCTCATCGGTTTCGCCGATCCAGCCGAGCGCGCGCGCGCGTCCGGCCCCGGCCAGCGCCGTGGCGCCGGCGGGCTCGGCATAGATTCCTTCGGCGTGCATCATCTGGCGTTGGGCGGCGAACACGGCTTCGTCCGTTACGGTGAGCGCGCGGCCGCCGTGCGCGCGCAGTTCCGCCACGGCTAGCGATCCGTCGATGTCAAAGGGAACCGCGAGTCCGCTGATGCGCGTTCGGGACTGCACGGGCGTGATCTCGTCCGATCCGCGCTCCCACGCGGCCACCACAGTATTGCAGCCTTCCGGCTGCACGGCGTAAACGCATGCGGCGCGTCCCGCCAGGCCACGCAACACCGCCGCGCACAAACCGCCGCTGCCCACCGGCACGAAGACGTGGGCGCCGGCCGGCAACTCGCGGCCAATCTCCTCCACGCGCGCCATGCCCGCGGGCGAATAGCGATAGGCGGAGACCACGAGCGGCCGGTTGGACTCTTCCGATAGGCGGCGAAGGCCCTCCATCACGCGGGCGGTCAACGCCGGGTCGACGGTGAAGCCCGGCACGCGCAAGACGCGCGCTCCGTGGGCGCGCATTTGCGTCAGCTTGCCCGCCGGCGCCGAATCGTTCACGATGATGGTGCAGCCAATGCCCGCGCGCGCCGCATAGGCCGCCAGCGCGGCCCCGGTGTTGCCGGAGGAAGTGGCGAGGCATTCGCGCTGACCGGCGGCGAGCATCCGCTCCACTTCACCGGCCGCAAAGCGATCCTTATAGGAGCCGCTCGGGTTGGGCGATTCCAGCTTGAAGTACAATCGCGGAACGCGGCTGGAGGCCACCAGCGGCGTGCGTCCTTCTCCCATTGATACGGTCAAGAACCTATCCTACATGTCCTCTTCGATCACGATTCATAAGGCGATTCTGCACGGCGCGCGCGATTTGCGTTGGGAGACCGACGAGGTGTCGCTGCTCACGCTGGGCGAGCATCAGGTGTTCGTCGAGACGGAGGTGTCGGCACTTTCCACCGGTACCGATCTGGCCAATTACGAAGGGCGTTCGCGCGAGGTGCCCGGCGCGCCCGACTATCCGCGCTGGGTGGGCTACAACAACGTGGGCGTGGTGCGGCATTGCGGGCCGGCGGTTACGGCGCTGCGCGTGGGTGATCGTGTTTTTTCACCCAAGCCGCATCAATCCGGCTACGTTGCCGATGATACGGATCTGCTGGTGAAGGTGCCGGAAGGCGTTGCGCCCGAGGTGGCGTCGCTGGCCTATCTGACGAATCTCGGTTACTCGGCGTTGCGGCAGACGAGCTACGTCATCGGCGAGCGTGTTTGCGTGGTGGGGCTCGGCGTGATCGGGCTGTGTACCATCGCGCTGGCGAGCGCAATGGGTGCCCGTGTCACGGCGGTGGCCAACGCGGCGTCGCGCCGCGAACTCGCGCTGCGGATGGGCGCCCAGGCGACGTATCTGCCCGGCGAGTCGCCTCAGGGCGAAGCCGACATCATCGTCCTCACGGCCAATACGTGGGCGGCCTATCGCGAATCGATGGATCTTGCCGCGTTCCTGGGCCGCATCGCCGTGCTCGGCTTTCCCGGGCGCGCGCAGCCTGCGCCGGTTTTCAATCCCGTGGACATGCAGTGGCTCTACGGAAAGCAGTTGAGTATTGTGGGGGCGGGGCACTGTCCGCCGGAGTTGCGCCGTGTCCAACTGGAGACAATCCTTGCGCACGCGCAGAGAGGCCACCTGAACCTGGAGCCACTCATCACGCATCGCATCGCGTGGCGCGAACTGCCGTCGGCCTATGCGCTCGCCGCTACGCACACCAAAGATCTGGTGGCGGCGGTGTTCGACTGGCGGCGTTGAAAACGAGAAACGGCGCCCGCCTCCGGCATGAACTGTACAGCATCCCGCCGATGTCCCATCGATTGGCGCGATCCTTCGCGCCGCGCTCGGCACTTGGTTAAGCAGCCTGGGGATATTCCCCACTTGCGAGCGATCCGGGCATCCGCAAAATATGTTCCGCAGCGATGCTTCGCAGCAGGATCAGTCCAGCCGGGACAGGCGCCGCTTCTCTAGGTTGTCCGGGTCGATCACGGACCTCCTTTCACAGCAGCCGGGAAAGTTTTCCGTCCCAACTGATGCGATTATGCTCCCGGCTTCTAGCGAAGTCAACGGCCACAAAGGTGAAATCTCCCCAGGCCGGATTTTGGGCTGGTAGCGCGCGGGCAAGCCGCTATACTGATTGCTATGGCTTCCCCATCCCCGTTTGTGGGCTTGGAGCATACCGCGATCGCTTCACCGGATCCGGGCGCGCTCGCCCAGTGGTATGTCGACAAGCTCGACTTCGTCATCAACTTCCGTTACGACGCCTTTTTCTTCGTCAAGGCCGCCAACGGCACCATGCTCGAGATCATCCCTTCGGAGGGCGAGGCGCCCGAGAACAAGATGAAGACCCGCGGGATTCGCCACCTGGCGATCGCCGTCACAGATTTCGATGTGGCGCTGGCCGAACTCAAGGCGCGCGGCGTGACGCTGGTCGGCGAGCCCTATGGCAACCAGGGCAACCGGCTGGCCTTTTTCGCGGACCTCGACGGCAACCTCTGCCATTTGATTGCGCGCGAAAAACCTCTTCCTTAAGTGTTCAGCCGCATCTTTCAGGCGCTTCACCACCCCGAGTTCCGGCTCATGTGGCTGGGCGCCTGTACCTCGTCGATCGGCACGTGGCTGCAGAAGGCGGCGCAGAGCTGGCTGGTCTATGATCTTTCCCAACGGAAAGATCTGCTCGGGCTGGATCAATTTCTGGGCGAGATCCCCATTCTGCTTTTCTCGCTCTTCGGCGGCGTTGCCTCCGATCGCTTTGACCGGCGCTTGATCCTGATCGGCTCCCAACTCGGCCAGATGTCGGCCGCGTTCATTCTGGCCGCGCTGTTCTTCACCGGCACCGTGCAGGTGTGGCATATTCTGGCACTCTCTTTTATCACCGGACTCTCGCAATCGTTCGGTGGACCGGCCTATCAATCGCTCTTGCCGATGATGGTGCCGAAGGACGCGATTCAAAACGCCATCGCGATGAACTCGCTCCAATTCAACGTGGCGCGGGTCATCGGCCCCACCATCGCCGGCATTGCGCTGGTGAAATGGGGCGCTGCCTGGTGCTTCACCTTGAATGGACTCTCCTTCATGGCGGTGATCGTTTCGCTCATGCTGATCAGCGAGAAACGCGGCGGCGGCAAGAGCGAGGAATCGGTGTTAGGGAGCATTCGCAAGGGCATCGAGTTTACGCGCGAACGGCCGGGCATGGTGGGCCTGATTGTGCTCGCCTTCTGCATGACATCGCTGGGCCTGCCGGTGCTCACGCTGCTTCCGGTGATTGCCAAGGAGACCTTCGGCGGCGGCCCTGACCTGTTTACGAACTTTCTTACTGCCTCCGGCGCCGGCGCCATCTGCGGCGCCCTCATTGTGGCGGCCACGGGCAATGTGCCAGGCAAGGGCCGATTGGCTCTGATGAATCTGATGGCGCTGGGCGCGCTGGTTGCGGTTTTCGCTTTATCACGCAATCTATGGCTGTCCTATTTCGCGCTGTTTCTTTCGAACGGTACGCTGATGTGCGTCTTCGCCTACATCGCGAGCCTGGTGCAGAATCTCGCCACTAACGAAATGCGCGGCCGCGTGATGAGCGTCTACAACGTGGCATTTCGCGGCGGCGGCCCGATTGGCGCGTTGATCGCGGCGGAGATCAGCCAGTTCACCTCGGCGCCGCCGGTGATTCTGGGCTGCGGCGTGCTACTGGTGCTGCTGGGGCTTTACTTCTTGCTCGTGCAGCGCCGCGTGGCCGAGTTGTGACGCTCCGATAATCGCGACATCAGCTTTCTGAAACAGCACGTTCGTTCGCGTGCTGGCGCGCCAGAGTTCGTCACGTTCCTCGTCGTTGAGCAGGCTCTGCGGCTCGCGCTGGCTCAGGAACAAATAGCCCAGCCCGCGCCGTCCCGCAAAGCCGTTTAAGTCGAACGCCAGCCGCTTCACCGCCGCGCGATCTTCCTCATACGCATACGCCGCCGGCATCGGCAAGCGCATCGCCTTGCGCCCGGTCTGCAAGTAGAAGAGCGGGTCGAAGTTCGAATAGAACGCCGCGCCGGCCGGCGCTTCGCGCTTCACCCATTCGTAAGCGGGCTGTGCCTTTGCCACGCGCGCCCGCTGATTGCGGAGTTCGGCCGGCAGATGAAAGAACGCGCCCTCAATGTTGGCCGCCACGGCCGCCAGTCCCGCCAGCGCCAACACCGGCGCCGCCACGCGCGCAAACACACGCTCGTCTTTTTTCCGGCTCGTCCAGGCCGTGGCGAAGATCCCGCCCAGCGCTGCGAGTTCCGTCACAAACCCCGCCATGAGCAACGGCACGATCGGGATCACGAAGCGCGGATCCGGCGGATAGTTCCACACCAGCAGCAGCACCGTGTAGAGCGCGGCAAAGAGGAAGTACGGCTGCTGCCAGCCTTCCCGCTTGATGAGCCGCACGGTGCCGACCACGGCGAGCAATCCCAGCGATCGCGCGAGGTTCATCGTGAGCCCGTTATCGGCCAACGTGAACACCATGCATTGGCCCACGCTGACGAGGAACGTCGACACGTTCTTCCAGAGGATCACCGAAAAGCCCACCGCGTGGATGTCTCGCAAGTAGATCGCCAGATAGTTCGTGTAGTAAAGCAGCGCCGGGTCATCGGTTGCCACGCGATGCGCGCCGCTCCACCAGGTCCACCAGAGGAACGCCGGCAGACTCGTCGCCGCGAACACCGCCGCATCGCGCCAACGCCTTTGCCGTGCGTAGAGCAGCGGCATCACCGCCAGCAGCGGTACGCAGGCCGTGCGCGTCAGGAACGCGGCGCCCGCCAATAGTCCCGAAGCCCACGCCGATCGCGGCGCGGCCAAACAAGCGGCGAGCGCGAGTGAGGCCGCCATCGTCTCCGTCATCAAATGGACGCCGAAGAAATTCACATACGGCGCCATCGCGAACATCGCGAGGAACGCCCACCGCAGCCGGCCCTGCAGCGGCGTTGCGCGCCACACGAGCGCCAGCAACACCGGCATCCACAGCCACTGCAACAGCATCGCCCACGGCAGATTCGCCGGAAACCGCGGCTCAATCTTCCAAGCCAGCGACAGGTAGGCCGGATAGAGCGGCGGATACTTCGTCTGCGCCGGCTCGCCCGGCAGACTTTCAATGCGATACTCGCCACGCTCGGCAATCGATTTTGCGCCCACATAGTAGAGCGAATCGTCATGCAGCGGACCCAGATGCGGCACGTCGCGATACGTCCACGCGAGCCACGCTGAGGGCGTGAGCAGGCACACGAAGACGGCGATTTGCCAGAGCCGGGGCATCCTAGCCTGAGCGTAGCGGTTCTGCTTAGCGTTGCCTATCGGGCGAATGCCTTAGGCGCCGCTTCGGCCGAAAGCGTCCCAGTACTCGCTACCCACCCGCACGAACTCCTCGGGCGGCACCTCCGCTTCGCTCACCAGAAACCGGAGGGCACCACCTTGAACGAAAGCCTCGGCGTAACCGAGCTCCTCGATCATCACTCCGAGGCGCAAGAGACAAAGACCATGAGGTTCGGCGGTGAAATCAGCGTCCGATACGGAATGCAGCTTACTTGGGCACCCGGCAAAGTCCGCCCAGGTGATGCCCTGCGTGCGCGTAGCTTCCACCCGATGCACCTCCACGGTGAAGCGCGTGCTTTCCGGCAGAGCATGAAATTCCCGCACGTAGAGGACGTCAAAACGGAGCCGCATCACTCCGCTCACCGGGTCCAGCGACACGCTCTCCAACTCACCATCGTGCAGAATCGGCCAGAGGCTCACCATTCATCACCGCCCCGAAGACCCAAACCCACCAGCCCCCCGCTCACTCTCCGCGAGCGCCCCCTCCTCCCACTCAATCGCCTCATACCGCGCCACCACCATCTGCGCGATCCGCTCCCCGGCCCGCACCGTATACGCCGTGCGACCCAAGTTGAGCAAAATCACCTTGATCTCCCCGCGATATCCCGGGTCGATCGTCCCCGGCGAATTCGGCACCGTCAGCGAGTGTTTCAACGCCAGTCCGCTGCGCGGCCGGACCTGCGCCTCATAGCCGGCAGGAAGCTCGATGGAAAGTCCCGTGGGTACCAGGCGGGCCACGCCGGGCTCCAAAACCACCTCTTCCACGGCGCAAAGATCCATACCGGCGTCCTCCTTGGGACCATGGGCATAAGCGGGTAGTACGGCGTCAGGGTGGAGGCGTTGTACGCGGATTCGCATGAAGCTTTAGAATAACTGGAGATCCCCTGATGCAAACCCCGCCTGCTCCTCGTGTTCCTCGTGTGCTTGCCGTCGGTCCGATGCCGCCCGAGAAGTCTGCCTACGCCTTGGCGCGTTACTCCCGCTCGGCCGACTCCATCCGCCAATCGATCGATTGGGTCCGCACTCACGATTCGGCCAAGTTCCTCGAAAGCTTCTACTTCCAGTACGGCCACGCCTCCATTGCGGACCTCGGCCATCTCGCCCTCTGCTTTGAGGGCATCTCCGAACTGGCGGCCACCGAAATCGAAGACGAGCAGCTTTGGGACGGCCAGGCCAAGTCCTCGCGCTATCAGGATTTCTCGCAAGCCGGAGTGGTCACACCGCCGGAGTTTAGCCAGGACGAAGCCCAGCGCTACCAGCAGGCAGCGCAGGATTTGCTCGCGGGCTATCACCGCATCCATGCCGTGGCGTTCGAGCGCCTGCAAGCGCAACTGCCGCGTCCCGAGGCGATGAAGCCCGATGCCTACGAGCGCAATCTCAAGGCGCGCGCCTTCGATGTCGCCCGCTATCTGCTCCCCTTCGGCATCCCCACCAACATCGGCCAAGTCACCAGCATCCGCACTTTGGAACGGATGATTCGCCGCATGAAGGCCAGTGAGTATGCCGAGATCCGGTCGCTGGGCGCTGAAGCCGCCGAAGCCTGTGCCGCGCCGCCGGCTTGCGTTTGGGATAGCGCTTCCTCGGAACCCATTGCGCCGACGCTCGCCAAGTACGTGGACCCGGACCAGCACATCGCGCAGTCCAAGCAAGATCTCGCCCAGTGGGCCACGCAGAACCTGCCGGCACCGTCGGCCGCGCCCCAAGACGATGTCGACCTTCTCCGCATTGTCGATACGCCGTCCGACGTGGTGGCCACGCTGCTCTATCCGGTGACGCATCATTCCTACCGCACCCTTTACACCATGGCGCTCGAGTGGAGCGATGCCCGCCGCGCCGAAGTGATCGACGTGGCCACACAGAGCCGCACCCGCCGCGACGAGCTGCTCGGCAATTTTCGCGGCGGCCCTTACGTCTACGACATCCTGATGGACATCGGCGCCTATCGCGATCTCCACCGCCATCGCCGTTGCCAGCAGTTCCGCCAGGCCTACACCGGCCAGCACGGCTATGAGACGCCCGCGCTGCTCACCGAGGCCGGGCTCGACGGCGAGTACCGCGCCATTGTCGACGCCGCCTTCCACACCCTGCGTGCGCTGCCCTCGCCCGGCGCGCATTACTTGCTGCCCTTCGCGGCCCGCGGGCGCTTTCTGTTTAAAATGGATTTCGCCGAAGCCGAATATATTGCGCGCTTGCGCAGCGGCGTTAAGGGCCACTTCAGCTATCGCAAGGTGGCCTGGGATATGAAGCTCCGCATGGAGCAGGTGGAGCCCGCGCTTGCGCGCCTCATGCACGCCACGCCCCCCTGGGAAGAGGACCCGCTCACGCGCTAGGAAGGGTTTTTCCGCTTCCCAAAGACGTACGTTTTGCGTTAAAGTAGGGCCATGTCGGCCAAAACATTTCTGAGCTCTGTTGTTTTGCTGCTCGCCGCCGGCTTGGCCTCCCCCGCCGCTCCAAATGCTTCGCTGCGGGACGTCAAGAAAATTTTTGTCGAGCCCCTCGGCAACGGCTTCGAAGAGCAAGTGAAGTTGGAGATTACCCGTCAGTTCCAGGGCACCGTCGCGGTCACCGAAGACCGGCGCGATGCCGAAGCGGTTCTCAAAGGCAATGCCGAAGCCGAGGAAAAAGGCATGGGCAAGAAGATCACCGGCAAGTTCGGCATGAACGACGTCAAGGTGGGCGTCCTCACGCTCTACTCGCGCGACGCCAAAACCATTCTCTGGATGGAGCAGGCCGGCGACCGTTACCTCTGGCTCGGCCCCATGACGCCCGAAAGCAAGAAGAAGATCGCCCAACGCCTCGTCACCAAGCTGCGCAAGGCTTACAAAGAAGCCCACTAAAGCCGGATCACGATTTTTCCAAAGTGCGCGCCCGCCTGCATCTGGCGGAAGGCGGCCACGGCTTCACTCATTTCATACACCCGATCCACGGCGGGGCGCAGGCCGGCCAGCGCAATCGCGCGATTCATCGCCTCGAACATCTCCCGGCTGCCGACGAACACGCCATTCAAGCGCAGGTTTTGCATCAACACCGGCACCAGCGACAAATCCGCCGAGGCCGGTCCGCTCAGCACGCCGATCACCGCGATGTGGCCGCCCACGCCGATGGCGCGGAAACTCCGCCCAATCGTGGCGCCGCCGCCCACCTCCACAATATGGTCCACACCCGCGCCCCCGGTCAGCTCCTTGGCGGCCTTATCCCAATCCGGCGTTGTCTTGTAGTTGATGGTATCGGTGGCCCCCAGGGCCCGTGCCCGCTCCAGCTTCTCGTCGCTCGATGAGATGCAGATCACCCGCGCGCCGGTCATCCGCGCAAATTGCAAGGCGAACGTGGAAACGCCGCCCGTCCCCTGCACCAGCACCGTCTGGCCCGCCTGCAGGCCGCCGCGCTCCATTAGCGCATGCCAGGCGGTCACCGCCGCGCAGGGCAGCGTAGCGGCCTCCTCCTCGGTCAGATGGGGCGGCGTCTTCACTACGCCCTCGGCTGGCAGGCAGCGGTACTCGGTCAACATCCCGTCCAGCGGACCGCCCAGCGTCCCCTGCGACTTCTCCTTGGAGGCCGGCCCGGCGATCCACGTTTGCGAGAAGATGCCCATCACGCGGTCGCCCGCCTTTACGCGCGACACGCCCGGGCCCACCGCCACCACTTCACCGGCGCCATCGGAGCAGGGAATCAGCGGCAGCTTCTGCTTGGGATTGTAGGAGCCCATCACCATCATCAGGTCGCGATAGTTGAGTGAGACGGCCTTCACCCGCACCAGCACTTCGCCGGCCGCCGGCTCCGGCGTGGGCCGCTCGGCGCGGGTCAAGCCGTCCAGGCCGAACTTTTGAATTTCGTAGCAATGCACACCCTCAATTTAGCGCGAGAATTTCCGCGCCCCCGGGTGGCTTACCAGAACTTGTACCAGCTTCGCTTCGCCGGACGCTTGATCATCGGCAGCGACACGGGCCGGCCTTCGATCACGGCGCGAGGAGTTTCGACAAAAAGCTGTTCGGCGGTTTCCTTGCCGTAGCGGTCGAGCACTTCCTCGTAGGCCTCGGTCAAGATGGGCGGCCGCCGCTCCGGATCATGGGCGTCGCTGGCAAATACATGCGCCATGCCCTCTTCCAGCAGCGTCTCGGTAAAGGCATGCGCCTGCGAACCCCAAAAGCCGGTGAGCGATTGCGCCGTCACCTGCATCAATACGCCGGCCGCCGCCCAGGCTTTGAGCTGATCCAGCCGCTGGCGCAGCAGCGGATTCCGCTCCGGATGCGTCACGATGGGCACAATGCCCTTGGCTAGAAACTCGTCGAACACCTGGTCAGTGGTGCGGAAGATCACCAGATCGGAAAACTCCACCAGAAGATACTTCTTGCCGTTGACGGTGTATTTCTCCGGATGCAGCATCGCATCGTGGATGTTGTCGTAGGTAAGGTGGAAGTCGCACCCGCGGTGGATGCGGATCACCCCGCCGGCCCCTTCGCGCAGATCCGCCAGCCGGGCGTTCACTTCGTCAAAATCAAACCGGAACTCGATGCTGGCATGAGGCGTGGCCACAATGTCGGTGGTGCCATGCTGCGCCGCGATGCGGAGCATTTCAAAACTCTCTTCCAGAGTTTTGGCTCCATCATCAACCCCCGGGATGATGTGGCTATGGATATCGATCAAAACGACAGCGCCTCGCGGGCCGCTCCTCGTCTCTATCTTCGACAGACGAGCGGCCGTTCTTTAACGCACCCTCAATTGCGTTCGCGCCGGCTGTTGCCCGCCGGCTGCTAAATAAACATCTCTTCGTCCTGGGTCACCACCGCGCTGGGATCTTTCGGCTTCTTCAAGGCCGAAAAGCCCGCACGGACGCCCGACACCAGACCGTTGATCTCCCGGAGCGGCTTCACCACGCCGCCATGCACCATGGCCACGGTCTCATGCACGCGGTTCATGGTGTCGTCCATCACCATTTGCGCTTTCTCCAGTTGCACCTTGGCCCGCGCCGACGCATCGTTCACCACCTCATCGACGCGCGTCAACTGCGTGCGCGTCGAATCCAGAATCCCGTGCGTCTTGGCGCTCAACTCCTGAATCTGCACCCGGCTCTGTTCCAGCGTTACCTGCGCGTTGTTGAGCAGTTGCTCGGCGCGCGGAATCAGCGGGACGGTCTTTTCCTGAATCTCCCTCACTTTGTAGTAAAGACCGATCATGGCGATCGCCTGGCCCATCATCGACAGGCAGGCCAACACCACGAAGGTGGCCATGATGTAGAGCAGCGTCTGATTATCCATCTTGCGTTGGCAGCTACCTTGCTTTAGCGGCTGTACTCACCCGTGCTGGCCACGGCTTCGCGATAGGCGGCCTTGCCCGCGTCCACGGCGGCGGTGAGATTGTCCTTCTGGCGCGCCAGCGTCTCGCGGCTGCGCGTCAACGCTTCCTCGGCCGTTTCGCGGATCTCCTGGCTCTTGCGCCGCAACTTGTCTTTGGCGTCGTCGGCCTTGTTCTTCAGCAGGTCGCGAGTTTCTTCACCGGATTGGGGGGCGAACAACAATCCGACGGCGACGCCCACGCCGAGTCCGAGAAAGAAATAAGAAAGACGGTTTCCCGAGTCTTCCATAACGGGGATCTCCTTTGCTGTCTCCAGTCTACTAAACTCTTAGACGAGTGCCGTTCGCCAAACCGCCCAAGCTATTGGAAGCCGACGCCCTGCGCGAGTACGCCTACAAGGTGCTCGCCATGCGCGCCCTATCGGCTAACGAACTGCGCGACAAGCTCCGGCGCAAAGCCGCCTTGAAAGACGATGTGGAGCCCATCATCGAGCGGCTGCGCGAACTCGGCGCCATCAACGACGCCCGCTTCGCCGCCGCCTATGCCGAGCGCCGCCTGGAGAACGAAGGCTTCGGCCAGCAGCGCGTGTTGCGCGACCTGCAGAAGCGCCGCGTGGCCGCCGGCGTGGCGCAGAAGGCTGTGTCCAAGGCCTTCGCCGAGACGGATGAAAACGCCCTGGCTGAGGATTTTCTCCAGCGCAAATACCGCCGCGTCGATCTGAAAGTCTTTCTGGCGGAGCAGAAGAACGTGGCTTCGGCGTTTCGCAAGTTGCGCCTGGCCGGCTTCTCCTCAGCGGCGTCTCTGCGGGTGCTCAAGCGTCACGCCGCCGGCGCCGAGGATCTGGAAGAACCCGCCGACGACGCCGCCCTCGAATAAGCGCCTAACGTTTCCCGGCGGCCGCCGTCGTACTCCTCACGCATGGCCGCCTCACGATATCGAACCCTAGCGGGCACCGCGCTTTTCTACGCCGCCCTCGGCGGCCCGCTGAGCCTGGCGCAGCCGCTTGACGCTCTTGAGAAGCAAGTCGACGCCCTCTTCGCCCAGTACACTGCTTCCACGCCAGGTGTCGCGGTGGGAGTGGTGCGCGACGGCCAGGTCGCCTTGCTCAAGGGCTACGGCTCGGCCAATCTCGAGCACACCATCCCGATGTCGCCCACCACCGTGCTGCAGGTCGGCTCGGTCTCTAAACAATTCACCGCGTTTGCGATTTATCTACTCGAAAAGCAGGCCAAGCTCTCACTCGAAGACGATATCCGGAAGCACCTGCCTGATTTTCCCAGCTACGGCAAGACCATACGCATCCGGCACCTGCTGGCCCACACCAGCGGCATCCGCGATCAAGCGGCCCTGCTCACGCTGGCCGGCTGGAGCATGGACGACGTAATCACCACCAGCCAGGTTCTCCGCCTCATCGGCCGCCAGCGCGAACTCAACTTCGACCCCGGCAGCGCCTATCTTTACAGCAACTCCGGCTACACCCTGCTGGCCGAGATCGTCAAGCGCGCCAGCGGCCAATCTCTGGCCGAATTCACCCGGCAACAGATCTTCGCGCCGCTGCGCATGACCAACACGCGCTTCGTTGACGATTACGAGAGCATCATTGCGAGCCGCGCCGACTCGTACTTCAAAGAGAACGGCGCCTACAAACGCGTAGCGCTAAACGACGCCGTCGCCGGTCCTTCCAATCTCTACACCACGGCCGAGGATATGGCTAAGTGGGCGTTGAACTTCGGGAACCCCGTGGTGGGTGACCCGGACCTGATGGCAAGATTCAATGCGCCCTCGGTGCTCGACCATGGCGACCGCGTGGTTTACTATTCGCTGCCGGGCGATGTCGGCTACCATGCCAAGGGGCAGATCCAGCGAGTCCACCGGGGGCTCGACGTGTTGAGCCACGGCGGACACGCGGGCGGCTTCCGCAGCACCTTCTGGCGCTTTCCGCGTCAACGCTTCGCTTTGGTGCTCCTAAGCAACGACGATCACTTTGCGCAGTTGCGCGATGCCGAGGCGGTGGTAGAGATTTTTCTCAAAGATCACTTGCAGCCGGCGCCCGCCCCGATCCCCGCCGCGCCCGCCAAGCCTCGCCCCGCCTCGAACAACCGGCTCACCGATTTCGCCGGCCGCTTCTACAACGCGGAACTCGACACTGCCTACGAGGCCACTATCCGGAACGGCAAACTGCGGCTCACGCACCTTCGCCACGGCGATATCGAACTCGCGGCCGCCGGACCGGATGCCTTCACCGGCCGGATCGCCTTCCCCGTGCAACTGGCGTTTCAACGGAACGCGGCCGGCCAAGTAGTGGAACTCAGCATCTCCAACTTCGGCGCCAAAAACGTGAAGTTCCGCCGCGTTACGGCGCCGGCTCCAGCCGCCCAAAGCCGATCACGCCATTGATCCGCTCGGCCGGATGCGCCACCGTACCGCCGCCAAACCAAACGTCCACCGCCTCGCCGTTCACCACGACGGATGCGTCGCACACCACCTGATTGTTCCACCAGAATTCGCCGCGCACCACCGGTTGCGCCACCTTGCTCCAACGCACCCCATCGCGCGACCGCGCGAGCCCCATGCGCCGCACCTCGCCCCGGTCGCGCCCCGTGTAGAGCATCCAGTATTCGCCCCGCAACGCCCACACCGCCGGTTCGCCAAGCCCGTTCTCATCAAAGGCGTTGGCCGCGCCCAGCCCCAACACCGGATTGGCGCGCGACTTCTCCCAACGCACCCCATCGCGCGACCGCGCCACGCCCAAACGCTGCCGCCGCGCGCGATCCTGCCCCAGATAGAACATGTAGTAAACGCCATCGATCAGCAACACGTCCGGGTCGCCCACCGAGATCTCATCCCAAGCCCCGCGCGGGCCCAGCCCCAACACCGGTGCACCCTGCCGCGTCCACTTGCGTCCGTCCGCTGATCGCGCCAGGCCAATCCGCGTCCGCCCCATCTCGCCCGCCTGATACCAGTGCCAATACTCATTGCCCACGCGCCGCACGCTGCCGTTGGCGGCAATGTAATTGCCCTCCCAGGTGGCCTCATCGGGCGAGAGAGACTTGCCCTGCTTGGTCCACTGCCGGCCATCGTCGGAGGAGGCGAGCGCCGTGTGCCACGTCTTGCCGTCGAAGCCCGAATAGAAGTTCAGGTAGATGCCGCCCGACACCACCACCACCGGATTCAGCACGTCGGAACGATCCCAATCGCCGCGCACGATCTGCGGCTTCTCTTCGGCCTTCCAAACCCAACGCGTCGCCGGATGGGCCACGCCGGGCGGCGGCGGCAAAGTGAAATCGGCGTACGGCACGCACGAGGCCAATGCCAAAGCACTGGCCAGCAACAGGATCCTCATGCCGGAACGCGCACCCTCACCGCCGAGCCGCGCCCGGGCCGCGAATCGATCACCAGATGGCCGCCCAGCCCGCGCACCCGCCGCCGGATCGACGCCGGCCCCATGCGCAGCGTCTCCATCTCCTCGCCGTTGAAAATGCCCGCAAAGGCGTAACCGGTGCCATCGTCCTCCACCGAGATCTCGAGCATGCCGCCAGCCTTCTCCACCGAAATCTCCCACGCGCGACGCCTTGGAATGCTTCTGCACGTTGTTCAACGCCTCGCGGATCACCTGCAAGATCTCGATCGAACTCTCGGTCTCGGCCGCCTCCTTCATCTCCGTGCAATAGAGCGAGGTGGTGATGCCCGAATCCTTCTTGAATTCATCCACCAGCCGCCGCACGGCGGTGGAGAAATTCCCCTCCATCTGAATCGGCCGCATGCCGCGCAGCCACGCGCGCAACTCGCCCACTTGCGACTTCAGCAGATCCTGCACCAGCACCAATTCATCCTTGGCCAGCGCCGGATTCCGCTCCAGCATGTGCCGCAAAAACTCCAGCCGCATCTGCAAACTGATAAACGACTGCAGCGGACCATCATGAAAATCGTTCGCAATCCGCTGCCGCTCTTGCTCGCGCGCTTGCTCGGCCTCGTTCTGGAAAAAGGCCGTCTCGGCCGACGCGCCATGCAACCGTTCCAGCAGCGCCCGCTTCTCCAGCGCCAACGCCGACGCCAGAATCCCGATCATCGACAGCAAAGGAATGGACCTCGCCGCGCCCGGCGGCCGCGCAATCAGGTAGAACGCCATGCAGACCACCACCACCAGCCACACCTCGCGCCACGAAAGTTGAAACGCCGCGCTCAGCAGCAGATAGACGTAGAAAGCCGCGCCAATCCACGGCGTAACGCCGGAGGTCACCGTCGTCACCAGCAAAAAGCCCGCCGTATCCAAGGCCAGCGCCGTGAGCGGCCGGCCCGCGCTTTCGAAGTTCCAGCCCGCCAGCGCCGTGGCGCAATAGGCCGCATAGACCACGGCCGCTACGGTCAGCGCGCGCTGCTCCGGCCAGTTCGCCACGCCCACCATCACCGCCGCCAGCGCCAGCAACAGACGCACCGCCGCCAGCAGCCGGACCCACCGGCTCGACAGGTAGAATCCGTCCAGACGCGTGCTCACCGCTGATACAGGTACAGCGTATGACTCCGGCCTTCGCCGTCGTCCTCAATGGTCACAATCTTCACCGGGTTCCAGCCGGAGAACTCAAAGTCATGCGCCACAATGCGCGTGCCCTTCTTCAGTTGCCCTTCCAGCAGCGGGCGCATCTTGTCATTCGACACCGGCAGCAGATAAACCGTCAGCACATCGGCCGATGAATAATCCTGCTTCAGCATGTCGCCGTGGATGATGCGGGCCTTCTTCTCCAGGCCCAGCGCTTTGATCTTGGCGCTCGACCGTTTATAGAGATCGTCGTCGAACTCCACGCCCACCGAATCGGCGCCGCGCTTGGCGGCGGCAATCACAATGCGGCCGTCGCCGGAGCCGAGGTCGAACATCTTCTCGCCGGATTTCAAGCCGACCAGCTTCAGCATCTCCTCCACAATCGTCTCCGGCGTGGGGTAGTAAGGAGCCAGCTTCTCGATCTCTTTTTTCTCGCCCGCTTGGGCCAGCAGGAACAAAGGTACTAGCAGAGTGGAAATCAGCAGGCGCGCCATGGGCACCTCCCAGGGAAAATTTGGAACTTAGACCTTCAGCCAGTCTACCAGCTTCGCGATTTTGCTCAAGGCCGCGCCGCGCGTGCCGATACGTTCACTACCATGACCATCCAGCCCGCCGGATTGGCCGTGGCCGCCGAGGCCATGAGCCGCATTCAAGACAACGTCGCCCAATCGGCCACCCGCCTCGCCGCGGCCGGGTCTCCCGATGGCGGCGGCGACACTCTCGACCTCTCCGCCGAGATGGTCGCCCTGCTGCAAGCCCGCCTCCAGATGGGCGTCATGACCGAAGTCGCCAAGACCGTTGACCAACTCGCCGGCCAAACCCTCAATATTCTCGCCTAGTTCGTGCCAGCCTAGTTCGTGCCAGCCTTCTGGATCAGCCGCTCGGCGATCGGCACCGGCAAGCCCCCGGTTTGCACAATGCGGTTGTGGAAGTCGTTCACCGTGGCGCCCGGGTTCGCCTGCAGGAATCGGTCGCGCAACTGGCGGAACTGGTAGTAGCCCACAAAATACGTAGCCAGTTGACACGAGCTCAGCTTGGCCCGCTGCAGCTTGGCCATCGCCTCCTCCCGCTCCTGGAACGTTTCCTCCAGCAGCAGCTTCAGCGCCTGCTCATCGGTCAGCCCCTTGGTGTGATAGCGAATGTCCAGAATCGCGTTCGAGATCACCCGCAACTGTTGCTTCAGAAACGTGAGACGCAAGTCCTTGGAATTCTCCAGGTACCCCGCGTCCAGCACGGCCTCGGTGATATAGACCGCCCAGCCCTCGGCATAAGCGCCGCTGCCGAAAACGTTGCGCAACACGCGGCGCGCCCTCGGCTCCAGGCGGTTGGCCCACTCCATCTGCACGTAGTGCCCCGGCATCGCTTCGTGGATGGTGAGCAGCTTCAGGCCGTAGCGGTTATACTCCCGGAGCTTCGATTCCACGCGGTCCGCCGGCCAATCGGCCGGGATCGGCGTGAGCCAATACTGCGCGCCCAATTCGGGCGCCAGCGCCGGCGCTGAGTTAAACCCGCCCACGCCATAGATGCCGCGCATAAACACCGGCGTCTCGATCACCTTCAGATTCGCGTTGGGCGTCAGCTTCACCACGCCCTTGGCCTCCACAAGGCGCGCGCCTCGGCCAGGTCGCGCTCAGCCGTGGCAAAATACTGCTCGCGCGTCGTGTGATCCTTCGCGATCCGCTCCAGCGCCGCCTTCACGCCTTCCTTCCCGGCCAGCTTGTCCATTTCGGCGCGAACGTCCTTCAGCGCTTGCTCGGCGGCGGCCAGCACCTGGTCGGGCTTTTGGCCGAGCGTCAACTCAAACTTGCGCGCGTAGTGCTGCGGGTTCATGCGCCAATCGGCGGGCCGCTTGGCCAAATCGGTATCGAGCCAGGTGTTGAAGTCGCGCAACGCTTTCAGCGCCGGGCCGGCCGCCTTCTCAAACGAAGCTTTCAATTGATCCGGGCACGCCGGGCGCAACGTCTTTTCGATCATCTCGATGTTGCCCTCGTTCTCGGCCTTCGCCACGCGAATCCAGATCTCCGGCGCATCCACCAGATTCTCCCGCGCCTGCCGCATCACGCGCGGAATCTGCTCCATCCGCCGCACGATGTAGAAGAAGCGATGCTTCATTTCCTTGTCGAATTCCTGCGTGAAGAGCGTAAACAGGCCGTTGCCGATCATCTCCACATAGACCGTGGGATTGTGCTTCCAGGATTGGATCTGCTCTAGTTCCAGTAAGTAGAGCGAGATCTGTTCCTGAATCAGATCGTGATCGGCCTTGTCCTGCGCGGTGAGCTTTTCCAGGCGTACCTGCTCGGCCATGCCCTGGCGGAACTTCTGAAAGAAGACGCGCTGCCGGTTCATCGTCTGCGGCGCATAGTCGTCGAGCGCCTCCCGCAGATTGTCGGCCGCGAAACGCTGAAATCCTTGCGACGTAGCCAGCGTGGGCGAGTACGCGAGCGTCGAATAGACAAACTCGTTCAGGTACATCTCAAAGTTCTGATACTTGCCGGCGCAAGCCGTAACAAGCAGCGCCGCCAGCGCGGCCAGGAGAGCAAGGAAAAGTTTACG
This sequence comes from Ottelia alismoides, assembly GCA_037367405.1. Lineage (NCBI taxonomy): Eukaryota > Viridiplantae > Streptophyta > Magnoliopsida > Alismatales > Hydrocharitaceae > Ottelia > Ottelia alismoides. The sequence continues at coordinate 39,523 of JAZKJV010004579.1, forward strand.
CATTCGCGGGTTGTTCAAGATCCACAGGTGTTTCGGGCTGCGCCAGGCGCATCGGTTGCCGCTTCCAATAGGTGAGCGAGCGCCATAGCCATTCCATGGGGCCAAAGCGATAGCGCGCCAGCCAGATGGGGCTGATCACTAGATTGATGGTCCACATGCCGGCCACGACGTAGAGAAGTTGATGGCGTTGCAAGTGGCCGAAGCGCCCCAGGCCGTAGCCATTGAAGAAGAAGGTCATCAGCACGCTGGTCAGCAGATAATTCGACAGCGCCGTCTGCCCCACCGCCGCCAGCCGCCGTGTGAGAAACCCGAGCCAGCCTTCCTTGCACACCAGCATGATCATGCCAATGTGCCCCAGCGCCACCGTCAACCGGCCATAGTCGTAGACGCACCAGCCCCCACCAGAATGGCGCCAGCGGATCCCACTTCTGCTGCATCACCACGGAGCTGGCATAGGCCAACACCGGCACGCCCAGCGCGTAGCCGGTGAAGGCGAGGCGCAGATATTGGCGGGAACTCCAAACGCCCGTAAACAGCCCCAGCTTGAAGAGCCCCATGCCGATCAGCATCATGCTGCCGCAATCAAACGGGATCCACGTGAAGATGCCCTGCGGCATATCGCGAATCGCGCTCTCGCTTCGAATCTTGAAAAGGTGCCAGTAGCCGGCGCGATGATCGTTCACGTTCTTCTCGATCTTCTTCTGGTCCGGCAGCAGATCCTTCTTCTTCTCCTCCCACTTCTTCTTGGCCTCTTCCTGCTCCTTGGTGAGCTTCTTGCCCGCCTTTTCGGCCTTCTGCGCCGCCTCGCCCTTCTGGCGAATCTCCTGGAGCTCCTGCGCGTCGAAGTAAGTGCGCGGAATCGCCGGAATGAGCAACAACACGCCCGCGAGGATCAACGATCGCGCGCTCCAGTTGCGCAGAATGTAGAGCAGCAATCCGCATACCGCATAGGGGAACAGAATGTCGCCGTCCCAGATAAAGATCGTGTGCAGAAAGCCGAAAAGCATCAGCCACCAGGTGCGCCGGTAATAAATGTCGGCCAAGCCGGCGCGTGCCTCGGCTCCCCGCGCCTCGGCGCGGCTGGCCAGCACCAGAAAGCCGGCGCCAAACAGCATCGAGAAGATGGTGCGCATCTTCCCTTCGAACAAAACCTGGTTCGCGAACCAATAGCCCAGGTTTGGCCCGTCGGCGCCTCCCCACAGCGTGGGATTCCAGTAAGCCCAGCCGGGCAGGCCGAAACTCTGAATGTTCATCAGCAGAATGCCCAGCAACGCGCAGCCACGCAGCACGTCAATCGAGGCGATCCGCTCTTCGCGGCTGACAGGGACAACCGGGGCCATAGAGCTCTAGTGTGACACGATACAGAAATGGCTTTTCCCGTCGAACGCTTGCGCCGGTTGCGCGCCAGCGAAGGTCTGCGGCGGCTGGTGCGCGAGACGCACCTGGAACCGTCGCAGTATATTTATCCGCTCTTTGTGGTGCCCGGCGAAGGGGTGCGCAAGGCCATCTCCTCGATGCCCGGCGTCTACCAGACCTCCCTCGACGAGACCGTGAAAGAGTGCCGCGAAGTTCATTCGCTCGGCGTGGGCGGCGTGATCCTCTTCGGCATTCCGTCGCATAAGGACGACCTGGCCACCGGCGCCTATGACGACCAGGGCATCGTCCAGCAAGCTCTCCGCGCCATCCGTCAGGAAGTGCCCGGCCTGCTGCTCGTCACCGACGTTTGCAACTGCGAATACACCTCCCATGGCCACTGCGGCAAGATTGTCGATGGCGACGTGGACAACGACATTACGCTCGATTGGCTGGCCCGCGCCGCCGTGTCGCATGCGCGCGCCGGTGCCGGCATGGTGGCGCCGTCCGACATGATGGACGGCCGCGTTGGTGCCATTCGCCGCGCCCTCGATGCGGCCGGCTACCCGCAAATCCCCATCATGTCCTACGCCGCCAAGTTCGCCTCCGCCTACTACGGTCCCTTCCGCGAAGCCGCCGAAAGCGCGCCCCAATTTGGCGACCGCCGCTCCTATCAGATGGATCCATCCAACGGCCGCGAAGCTTTACGCGAAATGGCCCTTGACCTGGAAGAAGGCGCTGACATCCTCATGGTGAAGCCCGCCGGCGCCTACCTCGATATCATCCGCGCCGCCCGCGACCGCTTCGACGTGCCCATCGCGGCCTACCAGGTGAGCGGCGAATTCTCGCAGATTCACGCCGCCGCGCGCCTCGGCTGGCTCGACCTGGAGCGGACCATGCTGGAGTCGCTCACCGCCATCCGCCGCGCCGGAGCATCGATCGTGCTCACTTACTTTGCCAAAGAAGTCGCGCGGTTGCACCCGTAGCCTTTACCGGGGCCTTCGCCCGGCGGCAGCCCAGCTCGGCAATCACCTCCAGCGCCACCTTCTCGAGTTCGGCGAGCGGCAGCGCCTTGGAATCTTTCAGATCGATGCAGCTCTTGCCGGACCGCGCCCGGCCCAGCCGCGCCGCGTACTCGTCCAGCAACGCCGCATCCATCACATAAAGCATCGGGCACTTGGCGCGCGCCGCAAAGCCCGCCGCCCACTCGCCGTCAATCGTGTAGACCGGCATCCGCGATTCATAGGCTTCCACCGCTTGCGGCAGCGCCCGGCGAATGGCCGCGCGTAGCCGCTTGAGCACCGGCCGTTGCGCGGGCGGCGCCACGTTCGCGATGTAAGCGGTAACCGCGGCGTTCCGTTTCACAACTCTCGCCTCAGGTGAGCAGCGGCTTCACCACCTGGCCATGCACGTCAGTCAACCGGTAGTGCCGGCCCTGGAACTTAAAGGTGAGCTTGGTATGATCTACGCCCATCAAGTGCATAGCTGTGGCGTGCAGGTCGTGAAAATCCATCGGGTCCTGCACGATGTTGTAGCTGAAATCGTCCGTCTCGCCATGGACCGTGCCGCCCTTGATGCCCGCGCCCGCCAGCCAAATCGAAAAGCAACGCGGATGATGATCGCGGCCATAATCGGTCTCCGTCAGCGTGCCTTGCGAATAGACTGTACGGCCGAATTCGCCGGCCCAAATCACCAGCGTATCTTCCAGCAATCCGCGCTGGGCCAAGTCCTGCACCAGCGCCGCCGAAGGCTGATCGGTCTGCTCGCACTGCTTACGGATATCGCGGGGCAGGTTGCCGTGCTGATCCCAACCGCGATGGAAAAGCTGCACAAAGCGGACGCCGCGTTCCACCAATCGGCGCGCCAGAATGCAGTTGGCCGCATAGGTGCCCGGCGTCTTGGCGTCCGGCCCGTAGAGATCAAAGACATGCGCCGGCTCCTTGGAGAGATCCGTCAACTCAGGCACGCTCGCCTGCATGCGATAAGCCATCTCATACTGCGCAATGCGCGTCTGCGTCTCCGGATCCTGATACTCGGCGAACTTGATCTCGTTGAGCGCCTGCAAGTCGTCGAGATAACGGCGCCGCGCTTCCTTGGTGTAGCCCGCCGGATCGTTCAGATAAAGCACCGGATCGGCGGCGGCGCGGAACTTCACGCCTTGATGCCGCGTGGGCAAAAAGCCGCTGCCCCAGGCTCGATCGGCCAGCGCCTGCGCATTGCCCTTGCCCTGCGACACCATCACCACGTAAGCCGGCAGATCCTTGTTCTCGCTGCCGAGTCCATAGGACACA